>CAUYSK010053871.1:0-64235 GCA_963575035.1 Avahi laniger | reverse complement strand
CTGAGCAAGAGCGAGACCCCATCTCTACCAAAAATAGAAAGAAATTAATTGGACAGCTAAAAATATATATAGAAAAAATTAGCCGGGCATGGTGGCACATGCCTGTAGTCCCAGCTACTCGGGAGGCTGAGACAGTAGGATCGCTGGAGCCCAGGAGTTTGAGGTTGCTGTGAGCTAGGCTGATGCCACGGCACTCGCCCCAGGCAAGACAGTGAGACTCTGTCTCAAAAAAAAAAAAATAAAAAAAAATAAAAAAAATAAAAACAGGCAAGAGACTTTAACAAATACTTCACCAAAGAAGACACACAGATGGCATATAAGCATATGAAAACATGTTCAACATCATATGTCATTAGAGAATTGCAAATTAAAGCAACAATGAGATACCACCACACACCTATTAGAATGGGAAAAAGTCTAACATACTGACAACACCAAATGCTGGTAGGATATAGAGTAACAGGAACTTTCATTCATTGCCAGTGAGAATGCAAAATGATACAGCCACTTTGAAGGTAGTTTCGCAATTTTTTACAAAACTAAACATACTCTTACCACAGAGCTCAGCAATTGCAATCCTTGATATATACCCAAAGAAGTTGAATACTTACGTCCACACAAAAACCTGCACACAGATGTTTAGAGCAGTTTCATTCATAATTGTCAAAATTTGGGGGGCCCCAAGATGTCTTTCAGTAGGTGAGTGGATAGATAAACTGTGGCACATCCAGACAATAAAATAGTATTCAGTGTTAAGAAGAAATGAGCTTTCTCATAATGAAAGTATTGGGAAAAGAAAAAAGAAGAAGAAGAAATGAGCTATCAAGCCATGTAAAGACAATCTGAAAAGTCTACCTACTGTGTGATTCCAATTATATAATATTCTGGAAAAGGTAAAATGATGGAGACAGTGAAAAGATCAGCAGTCACAAAGGGTTAGTGGGGGGAAAAGGATGAAGAGGTGGAGCACACAGGATTTTTAGGGCGTTGAACTATTCTGTGCAATACTATAATAGTGGATACATGTCATTATACATTTGTCAAAATCCATAAAATGTACACCAGGAGTGAACCCTAATGTAAACTATGGACTTTGGGTGACAATGATGTGTCAATATGGGCTTATCAATTATAGCAAATGTATCACTCTGCTGTAGGATGTTGAGAGTGGGAGAGGCTGTGCCATGTATGGAGGCAAAACATAGATGAGACCTTCCTGTACTTTTTGTCTAATTTTTTTATGAACCTAAAATTGCCTTAAAAAGTAGTCTATCTAAAAATATCCATTAGAGAGACTCAACAGTAGATGTTCCTGTACGTTCTTTGACTATAAAGGAATGAAATTAGAAATCAATAGCAGGAAAAAAATGTGGGAAACTCGCAAATATGTGGAAATTAAACAACACACTCCTAAATAACAAATGGGTCAAATTAGAAGTCAAAGGAAAATCAGTCAGGCGCAGTGGTGTGCACCTGTAATCCCTGCTACTCGAGAAGCTACCGCAGGAGGATTGCTTGAGCCCAGGAGTCCAGCCTGGGCAACACAGCAAGATTCTGTGGCTTAAAAAAACAAAAAAAGGGAAAATCAGAAAATATTCTGAGATGAATGAAAATCAAGACACAACATACCAAAACCTATCGGATGCAGTTAAAACAATATTTGAGGGACGTTAATAGCTATAAATGCCTATAATAAAAAAAGAAAGATCTAATATCGATAAACTAACTTCCATCTGAAGACAATGGAAAAAAAGAACTAATATTAAAACAATAAGACAGAAGGAAATAGTGAAGATTAGAGAAAAAATAATGAAATAGAGAATAGAAAAATAATAGAGAAAAATCAACGAAATCACAGGTTGGTTCTTTGAAAAGATGAACAAAATTGATAAATTTGTAATAACCCAAGAAAAAAAGAAAGAAGAATCAAACTACCAGAATCAGAAATTAAAGCAAGGACATCTATATCAACCTTACAGAAATAAAAAGGATTATTAAGGAATACTATGAACAACTATAGGTCAACAAATTGGATAACTTAGATGAAATGGGCAAATTCCTAGGAAGAAACTGTATTAGTTTCTTAGGATTGTTGTAACACAGTACTACAATCCGGGGGGCTTGAAACAACAAAAATTTATTCTTTCAGAGCTCTGGAGGCCAGAAGTCTGAAATTAATGTGTCATACTCACTCTGAATGCTCTAGCAGAGGATCCTTCCTTGCCTCTTCCTAGTTTCTGAGGGTTGCTAGCAAATCTTTGTGTTCCTCGGCTTGTGGGAGCAAAATTTCAATCTCTGATATATGACCATATTCCCTCTCACCATAACTTAATTACATATGCAAAGACCCTATTTTTAAATAAAGTCACATGCACAGGTTCCATGTGGACATGAACTTTGGGGGGACACCACTGAACCTAATCAGACACAAACTACTAAAACTGACTCAAGAAGAAACAGACTGTCTAAACAGATCTATAAACAAGTGAAGAGACTGAATTATTAATAGTAACCAGAAAAACTACCTGCAAAGAAAAGTCTAAGCCTGGATGGCTTCACTGCTGAATCTACCAAACATTTAAAGAATTAATACCAACTATTCACAAATTCTTCCAAAAATAGAAAAGGAGGGGACACTTCTCAACTCAGTTTTTGAAGTCAGAATTACCCAGATACTAAATCAAACGTATCACGGGAAAAGCACAGGCCAATATTTCTTATGAATTTGTACACAAAAATACTCAACATAATACTAGCAAATCAAATCCACTAACATAAATGAAACAAATTATACACCATGATTCAATGGGATTTATCTCAGGAATGCAAAGTTGGTTCAATATCCAAAAATCAATTAATGTGTATTGATAAAATTTTTAAAAATTACATGATCGTCTCAGACACAGAAAAAGCATTTGAAAAAATCTGACACCTTTTCATAATAAAGATAATCAACAAATTAGGAAAAGAAGGGAAACTCTTCAACTTGATAAAGGACATCTGTGAAAAACCCATTGTTAACACTGTACTTACTTTATGGTGAAAGACTGAATTCTTTTTCCCTAAGATCAGGAACAAAATAAGGATGTTCACTCATGCCTCTTCTATTCAATACTGGACTGGAGGTGGTAGCCAGGACAATTAGGCAAGAAAATGAAATAAAATGAATCCAGATTAGAAAAGAAGAAGTAAAACTATATTCACCAATAACATGATCTTATATATAGAAAATCCCAGGGAATCCACCAAAAAAACTATTAAAACTAATAAAAGAGTTCAACAAGGTTGCAGGATAAATATACAAAAATCAATTGTATTTTTATACACTTGAAATAAACAGTCCAAAAGTAAACTTAATTGCATCTATAATAGTTCCAAAAATACACAGAAATAAATTTATCAAAAGAAGTGCAAAACTTATACCTTGAAAACTACAAAACATCATTGAAAAAAATTTAAAAAGACCTAAATTAAAGGAGAGAGATTCCATGTTTATGCATTGAAAGACTTAATATTGTTATGATGGCACTATTCCCCAAACTGATCTACAGATTCAATAAAATCTTTACCAAAATCCAAGATGGCTTATTTAACTGACTGCAATGTGATGTTTATTTTTGGACTTTCAAATATATTCCATTGATCTATATGTCTGGCTTTTTGCTAGTACCATACTGTCTTGACTGTCCTAACTTTGTAGTAAGTTTTAAAATTGGGAAGTGTGAATCCTCCAAATTTGTTCTTCTTTTTCAGGATTGTTTTGGCCATCTGCATCTCTTAAATTTAAATGTGAATTTTAAGATCAACTTGTCAATTTCTGCAAAATAGAATAGAAGTGGCATAAATGAAATCCTTATCTTGTTCCTGATCTTAGGGGAGAAGCATTCAGTCTTTCACCATTAAGTATGATACAATGTTAGCTGTGGGTTTTTCATAGATGCCTTTTTCAGGTTGAAGAAGTTCCTTCCTAGTGCTAGCTTATTGAGTGTTTTTATCATGAATGGGTATTGAATTTTGTCAAATAATTTTCTGCATCTATTGATATTATCATGTAAATTTTTGTTTTTTATTTCATAGATAGGGTATATTACATTAATTGATTTTTGGATGTTAAACCAACCCTGCATTCCTGAAATTAATCTCACTTGGTCATTATTCTGATACCAATTGTAGTTCAATTCTGGCACTAACCAGTCAAACTTAGTTCACATCCCATAAATTAAAGGGTATCATCCACAATAAGACTGCCCTCACTTCAGATTAACCAGCTACATGAGAGTCTGGGGGACTCTCATGATACCCTTGGGTTAGACAATTCACTATAATGATTCACAGAACTCAGGAAAATACTATACTTGTGATTATAGCCAAATACAGAGTCATGCAGGGTCCTGAACACAAAACTTCTCCCCATGGAATCAGAGTGTATACCCTCCTGGCACATCAATGTATTTACCAACCAGAAGGCTCCAATCATCATATCCAGAGTTTTTATTGGGATTTCATTACATAGACATGATTTGTTAAACATTGGTCATGTGATTGAACTCAATCTCCAGCCCCTGTCTCCCCTCCCTGGAGGTTGGAAGGCTAGGCTGATATAACGTGGCTCAAAGCCCCAACCTTCTAATTACATGGTTAGTCTCTTCAGCTCCCATCCTGAAGCTATCTAGGGGTACACAGCAAGTCACTTCATTATTAATAGTATAAATTCAGGTGTGATCCAAGGGGCTCATAAATAAAAAATACATTTCTATCACTCAGGTAATTCCAAGAGTTTTAGAATCTCCACGCCAGGAACCCAGGGAAAAGGCCAGAATCTTTATTATGTAACAGTCATAGTTCTTTTTTTATATGTTGCTGGCTGGATATAGTTTGCTAGTATTTTTTATTAAGGATTTTTTGTATCTATATTCATAAGAGATATTGGTTTTTAGTTTTCATTTCTTCTGATGTCTTTGTTTTATTTTGGCATCAAGCTCATAGAATGAGTTGGAAAGTATTCTTTGTTATTTTCCGGAAGAATTTTGTGGAGCCTTGATACTAATTATTCTTCAAATGTTTGGTAGAATTTACCAGTGAAGCCATCGGTTCTTGGGATTTTTTTTTGTGTGCGGGATGTTTTATAATTACTAATCAATATGTTTATTTGTAAAGGTCTATTCAGATGTTCTATTTCTTCTTGAGTCATTTTCAGCCCTTTTTTTATCTTTATGGAAAATTTTCTACTTTATGTAAGTTAAATTGTTCATAGCATTCATTTATAATCTTTCTATTTCTGTAAGGTCAGTAGTAATGTCTCCTCTTTCATTTTTGATTTTCTATAACACTGTTCAGTGGTGGAAATGAGGTCAGTGTTCTGCTTTTTTTGGAGTGACAGCCATGCTTTGTGAATAGAGCACAAGGGGCGGTAGCCTCTGGTCTTCTTGGCTTGCCTCTTCTGGGGTGGAATCTCTGCCCTACCAGTGAGCTGAGTCGAGGGTGCTGGGGGCTCCAGTAATCTCAGCATGCCATGCCTGGGGCAGAATCACCACTTTTTGAGCGGGGGTTCAGTTCAAGGGAGAGAGCCCCCGGACTCAAGGCTGTACTCGCCTGGAATTTAGCCTTTTCGGTACACAGCTGGGGGAGATGAAGATGCTGGCACTATACTGGGAACTAGGGGAGAGGGAGTCTCATCGCTTTGGCCATAGCTGGAGTGGAGCTTCCATCACACTGATCTGGGCAGGGGGAGGGAAGAAAAGTCACGGCTCCAGGGCCACATATTCTCATGGTTCTTAACAAGGTTTAGATTTTTCATTGGCTGTAGGTCCTTGGGACAATTTCCAATTTAAATAGCTATTTTAACATAATTTTCACCAGCTATTGTTGTTCACTGGAGAGAGGAGCCTCAGAGCCCCTCACGGGCCATTCGGGAAATACACCCTGCCCTCCAACATTAGCTATCCTTTCCACAGAACGTGTAGTTTAATTCTTGGGTTTATAGCTTCAGGTGGCTGTGAACAGTTCATGCTGGGCTGACAGAAAACAGAAGACTAGGAAAGAGGACCTAGCAGGCATACCTGTGGGGTTTTAATATTGAATTGAAGAAAATGATAAAATACCAAATGATTTAACTTTGAAAAGAAGTTAAGGTTATAAAGAACTAGTATACATGTCCGCTGAACAACAAACAAGTGGATACAACGCAGAGCAAGGTACATACATTAGACACAAGGGATAATCCCCTAGCGGGTCTATTAAATAATAGAATGTACTTCCCATAAACTTTGCAGAATAGCATTTTAAAACAGGCTAGATCCTTATTTTTGCATGGTTAATCTTACGAGTGGCTAAAATGCAGCTTCTGTATTACCTCATTCATCCTGGCAGAATTTGACAGATGCGCTTTATTGACACAAATTATTAATATGATTTTAGTTTTTTTTTTTTCAGAGTCTTATTCTGTTGCCCTGAGTAGAGTGCCGTGCCATTAGCCTAGCTCACAGCAACCTGAAAGTCCTGAGCTCAAGTGATCCTCCTGCCTCAGCCTCCCAGAGTGCTAGGATTATAGGCATGAGCCACCACGCCCGGCCTATGACTTTACTGTTGTACCTTTTACCTACAACACTGAACCACAGCAAAAACACCCAAGAGCTTGTAATAGCAAGCTGCAGGAAAACCAAATAAGGCTCTTGGACACATGGATGATTATTTTGTTCTTCCTCCAGAAAGTTAAACAAATAAAAGCAGGTGTTTTTTCTACTTGACTTTCAACGAGGCTGACTTAACTGTTCTGTATTTCTGTCCAAAGACAAGGGGCGGGGTAAAGAGCCTTATTACATCCCTTGCAACGCCTGAATTCTTAGGTCTTGCAAGCTTCCTGAACCTGGTAAGCTATTGTTTTTCCCTTTCCACAATGAGCAGATAAACTACACTTCAACTATTTATTCTCCTTATCTTGCCTACTCTTAACTTAATAAGGAACCTGGTTGTGGTGTCATTTCAAATGAAATGCCAAATACACAGTAATTTCAATTTAAAGAGAGAAACACTATTCAATGAAATGATTCTTTCAAATTAAAATCTTAAACATATTCGGGGAAATGAATGCTTCTCATGTGTTGGCGGGATTGCAGAATTTAACCTTTCTTGGGGATCCTCTCAGTGATTTCTTCAATAAGGATCATTAATAGCAAGCACACTATATGCAGTGATCATCTGTTAGCTTTCCTTAGCAACTGAACTTAAAATATGCTTAACATATTTTTAATCATAATTTCCAAAGCTGGATTAAAGTTACCGCTTATTAAAACTGTACCCTAAGATTCATTAGAATTGTGACTTTGAGGTCACAAAGGGAAAACTAGAAAGCGCAACTGGTCAAACTCACAAATTATACACACACACATATATATAAATTTGGCATACATACATAATTTAGTATATATAATTTGTGTGTATATGTCTCACAATAGAGATACAAGCAATGTTTAAAAGTTACGAAGATGTTTTCAAACTAAAAAGCTGAACTATCTCAATTAAAAGAAACTCAACTTAGTGTCGCAATGCACAGCAAAATGAAGTACAGTACTCATCAATGTCAAAAAATTTTCTCATTGTAGTTTCATAAAAAATTAATGATTGAAAAGCTGACTTGAAGCAATCGCATTATTTATATTGAGGGGCTTATCCCGCTGATGGAAAATAATTAGGCAGCATCGACACATTACTGGACCCTGATGAGGGTCGCTGCACGTACCGAAGGCAGATTCCCGAGTGCAGGAGTTTGGAAATGTTCACGGTCACTTCAGTGAACCTCCGCATTACCTTGCCACTGTGGCAGAATTTGACAGACGCACTTTATTGACACAAATTATTAATATGACTTTAGTGCTGTCATTAGATCTGCTCCTTAACAGCTGACAAGGTAAGAAACGAGTACAGAATATCATAACGGTCTAGATGTATTCCATGTGTCATGAAAAAAAATCTCATAACAAAAAGCAGTGTATTCCTTGGAAAATTGTTAAGACTGAGATCACAGGTCTGTAAAATAACATGATTACTGTATGTTGGATAGCCCATGATTTTTTTCATAAACGTTTATTTCAATGGAGTTTTAAAATAGCCTTAGTAAGCCTTTGCATACATGAAGGATATTTCAAATATTTTTCATGAACTATACATAAAGAAAAAAAGGGAGGGGAGTGAATATCAAATTTGATTTTTCTCAAGATCCTTTTAGGTCAGAAGTTTCTTACCTAGTTAGGAGTTCAAAATATAAATTGAATTAGCTAGAGATCGGAGTTACACAAAATTATTTCCACTAACAAGGCAGCATTTCATTAACTAAAGGCATTTTAGGCCTGGCATGGTGGTTCATGCCTATAATCCCAGCACTCTGGGAGGATGAGGCAGGAGGATTGCTTGAGGCCAAGAGTTCAAGACCAGCTTGGGCAACATAGCGAGACCTTTTCTCTACAAAAAATAATAATTAAAAAAAAATTAGCTAGGTGTGCTGTGTGCCCCTGTAATCCTAGCTACTTGGGAGACTGAAGCAGGAGGATCATTTAAGACCAGAAGTTGGATGCTGCAGTGAGCTGTGGGACCGCATCTCTAAAAAAATAAAATTCAAATAATTTTCTGAGTCCTATTAAAATTCTGTGTATCTGTAAATGTACTATTTGTATTGGTTTGTAGGGTATGTCTCATTCTAAAAAATATTATAAGGTCCTAAGGCATAAATAACACATTAGTTTGAAATAAGACTAAACAAACTTATTTTTCCATATATATATTCCAAATCAAACTCTTAGAAAGGCCTAGAACTTGAGGTCCTCTGGTTCCATTTTCCACCTGATGTGACAAATACTTGGATCAACTACCTTACAGACTCAATTTGAAGCCAGTCACTGGCAGAAAACTCACTGCTCTCCATGGCATGAATAATTCAATGTTTTGAGCATTTACTAGCTGTTAGTCACTGTGCTAAGCGTTTTTCTAACATTATCATAAAATAATTCTGTGAGGTATCAATATGCAGTTGTATAACTAGGAAACCGAATGTGATGGAGATGAAGTAATTTGCTCCAGGCCATTCTAAGGGACAGTGTTGGATTAGCTGCCAGAGTTGGTGTCTTAGACACAACACTATGCTGTGTGGCAAGTTTGCTCTCATTTTATATTTTTCTTCACATACTCTAAGATGACCATCACAAGCTTTTTTCCCCCAGCCAACATTTATTTATTCCACAGTTTCTTGTATTACTTTCTACTGATTACCCTTCTGGCTTTTTCCAGAAGGTACACAAAGCAATCATTTGGGAAACAAAGTAAACTTTCTTCCACTTAATTTGTTCTAAAAAATTACAATATTAATTTGTAAGAATTCAAACAATACAAAAATACATAGTCAATAAATACTAGTTCCTCGCTATCCTGGTCCCCAAATTCAACTTTACATAGTTGCTAGGAATTTGTGTGTCCCACTGTTTTTTTCCTATTTATATTTCCACCTGTGTGTGTATATATATTTCCATATATATGAAGGCAGTCCTTGCTTTGAACAATTCTGATATGCACAATTTCTGTTACATGGTTTAAACAACACTAGTCTCCAAATAACACAGTTCAAATTTCACTTAGCATGGCCTATTAAATGATACTAAGTACAAATTTTACCATTGGCTCTTCAGTCCACAAATCACTGTGTAGTAAGAGATGTGCCCCATGATCAGTAATCAATAATGCCACTTCTTTCAAAGTCTTTCAGTGACTGGTCACTGTGCATCTGTTATTCAGCTACTGCACAGACAGCAAAGTGCATAGTCGTACTGCCTTCTTGTTTCCTAGTGATAGAGCCACATGACCTTTTACAAAAATGTCAAAAGAGGAAACTGGCCAACAAACACAAAAAGTACAGCAAAGAAATGAAAAGTGATACACCCGAAGTAAAATTTGAGCTGACTGCAGGAATGCTGATACTGTTGCTGTTTGACAGACTCCAGATAAGAAGCCAGAGACACTCTGTGAAGGTGAACTTATCAACATAAATAAGGAAAATGGTTATAATGAAAAGATGATTAACATTATCATAAAATAATTGTGAGATATTAATATCCAGTTGTACAGCTAGGAAACTGAATGCTGACAAAGATGAAGTAATCTGCTCAAGGCCACTCTGCTGTCTGTGCATGAGCTGAGGAACATGTGCAGTGACCAGAGGAAGTGACGCTGGCATAAAACCACACATTAAAGAACTCTTAGAGATATCTTAACACTGAAAGCATCAAAGAAAGAAGTATGACATTTGCCAAGGCATAGAAAAGATAACTTGCTCTGTATTGTAAATTATACTATTAGAAGAAAGCAAGCACTGTTTAAATACTCTTAAGTTTTTTGACACATAAAAACTTGAATTCCCAATATTTGCAATGTTTTAAATTATGGTGTATTAAGTATTAGCTTTACTATATTTTTTATTTCCCCATACATTTATGATTGACAGTAAGAGGACTTTTAACATTTTCACTTGCATTTTTAAAGGTCATGAAACAATCATATTTTTCCCCATTGATTATTGAGATTGCTTTGCAGTTTCAGCTTGAATGGTCACTGGTATGGTCTTGCATTACTGTGCAAAGCAAGGACTGTTTATGCACATATGTATGTGCATGTACACATATGCGTGGAGCTAGTTTTAAAAAAATGAAAGATGATATTCACATTAATCCCAAAATCTGTTTTTCACATAAGTACAAACAAGTAGATGTTTGTAATTCTTTTTAATGGCTGCATTGTATTTCACTGTATGGATGGACTGTTGTTTACTTAGTATTTCCCTATTGACAGACATCTAGGTTGTTGCCAGCTTTTCACTATTACAATGCTGACACACTTTTGAGCACATATGCAAATATTCTACTGAAATAATTTCTACAGGTGCAACTACTGGGTCAGAAAGGTAGAAAAACATTCAGCTTCACTGGTGGTGATGGTAACACAAATTAACACCACAATGAAATGACGTCTTACATTCGAATGGCAAAAATTCAAGTCTGACAATACAATGCTGGAGAAAATGTGGATCCGCTGGTTCTCATATACTTTGCCAGCGTGAATGGAATTGGTAGAATCACTTTGGAAAACAGCAGCCTACACAGCCTCTGCACTTCTCGCAGGTGGGAGTATGACTGGGCTTTTCTCATCATTTAAATTCAACTCTGAGGCCTGGACATAAAACAGGTGTTCAATAAATAGCTGAATGAATGAACTTGCATTTCTTGATTTAGTGGTACTGAACACCTTTATATAATCTCTTCTGTGAACTGCATGCTCATATTCTTTGCCAATTTTCCAACTGGGGTGTCTTTCTCTTAATAGTTTACAGGAGCTCTTCACAAATGATACACATTAATCCTATGTCCATTTTCTGTTTTGAAAGTATTTTCTTTCAGTTTGTTATATCCTTTTAACTTTTTAACATCATACAGATGTTTAAACTTTTTACGTAGTCACACACATCAGCCTTTACAATCATTGCTTTTGAGTTTTAGGTCATTCTTAGGAATGCAGCCATCCTCACCTTAAAAACTACAGATACTTTCCTTTATCTTCTGGCATTTTTGTTAATTTTATTTTTATGGTAAGTCATTAATTCCTTTCAAATTTTGTACGTATAGTGTCAAGAGGAAATCTAATTTTTGCTGTTGGCTGTTGTTCTTTTTAAATGTTCCCAATATCATTTACTGAATATATCACCCTTTCTCAATATATTTTCTAAAAACCTGTATAGCAATTATATGATTTCATTTTGAAGTATCTGCTTGCAGAATTTTTTTTAAACTAAATATTATGCTCCCCATTCCCCCAAATCTCAAATAGATCGTAGCTTACAGGTTTGCAAGTATTAAAATTATCTCATGATATACTTAGAAAGCATATTAAAAACAGAAACATGGTGTTAGAGAGAAAATATTTAATCTATTTCATGAAAAAAATGTACAAAGCTTTAGAAAAGAGGCATTAGGTTCCCATGTACAGTATAAACCCATTCTTGCTTTCTGTGATCACTTGTATTACACTTCTTTTGAACTGTAAAGGCCATTGCATTCTTATTCCAAACAGTCTTCTGTTAATACATGCACTTGGAAAAGTCACTGAAGAACAGTCTTGAAACAAGTGTAGAAATACAGTGTTGTATAAAAATATATTAATCTGTCTACATGAAACACTTAAAAAATTGCACACCAAGTAAATTCTTTTAGAACTAGACCATGTCTAGAAATATCAATACATGAACTTGTAAACTGGATTTTCACTGTATTTTTAATCATTGGAGAAAAAAATAAATATCATCAAATCTTTGGAATGACAGACCGGAAGTCAACACACCACACTAACTCTAATCTCAGAAATAAAACCACAAACTTTATCCACACAAAAGACAGGAAAGAGTGTGTCTGTGACAAATTTATGAAATGTTATAATTTGAAACAGTGATAAATATATATAGATCTCAATCACACAGCAAACTTTGTTTGTTCATAATCCACATGTAAAGCAATGACAGCAATTACAACATTTCTAAACTGCTCTCAGTGCACCTTAAAAGTGAGAATTCAAACTTTTAAAAAATATTAACCTATATAAAATATAGGTAGAAAGGTATACCTCAAAGTAGAGAGGGTTAATTTGAACTCGCATAGGGTATTGTTCCCCTCCTTTGAAATTTTAGGAATTCTAGGGAAAAAACCCACCATAACAAAATTTTTCTGTGCCCATTATTTGTGTAACCATAGTTCCTCACTGAAACTTCTATAGAAACTACCATTGTTTTTAATGAGAGGGAACCTAAGGTGTGGAGAGGAAGTGGTAATTTATCTTTTATAGGTATATACTGATGATGAAAATCACAGGCATGCATGAACAATACATTTCAACTCTACACAGAGAAAACTTGCTAGCGTTTTGAAAAGTGTAATAAACACCCCAGGTATACCTGTACATGCTCAAAGAATGAATGTTTCTGGTGGGACTAAGAATAATGACTATAAATTCTAAAAACAAAAGATAATTGCATGGCAGAGACCTAAATTTTCAGAAAGGAACTTGTCTATTTTTACCCTTCATTAGCATAATCTATCCATTAATGTTTTGTCACATTTACTTCAACATGTATTTCCCATGAGCTTAGCACACACCAAATAATTATTCCTACTTAAATTGGGCATATTTAAGTCTGGGAGCTGATGTTTTTCTCTATTTCTCAGCATCAGATTATGAGGTATCCCTTCACCTTTCAAATGGAAATATGTAACCAACTATATTAAAACAGCAAAAGGTGGTAAATTATTTGTCCATATTACAGTTTTAAGTTTTCGACATTAAAAAATATCTGACGATTTTGCTTAACGCTACATTACTTAAAAACAGCAGGCCTCTAAGTTGCTGCTTAAAGAGAAAGGAATTCACACCATGCCCTGACAGTTACGAGAATGCTTTTTGGTATAAGGTTGTTTAGTGCTCATTTGTACTTGCTTAGTGCTTTTTAGTACACGGTTGCTGGTATAGGTAGGGAAGTATATTTGGAAACGCTTGTCATACCTTCCTTTCGGTCCTGCTGCTTTTGACAGAACAAAATGTCCTTTGGTACACTTGAGAGCGACATGTGAGTAAAGAGGAGTTGACACACCAAACAGTGAATAACTATAACTAGGCAAACATTCTATAACAAGTATCTAAGGTTTTCATTTTCCAACTCTAACCTTTAATTTTAAAATAACTAAACTAAACTAGCACACTAAGAAGGGCTACAATGCAAGGGGTACAATCAGAAGAGCTGAGTGGGGCTGCCTCGTATTCCATTTTACCCAGGCTCTCTGGGATCAGATCAGCCATCTGAAAGCGAGAGACAGCCGGTCTAACCTGCAGGTCTAACATGTGGAAGGGCCGAGGTTTGTTAGTTATGGAATACATATAGGCAAATCAGTCAAGCCTCTAACTTTTAATGTAATTTTTTATACTACCCTATTGCAAAGAAATGAGAGAAAAGCAAACTTTTAACTATTCAGGACAAAATAGTGACTTATGGCTAGCAGTAATTCTTCATTTAAATAAACTATGTGCCACGGGTGGAGAAAAAGGCAATCTTGGTGGTTAACAGCGAATCCTACTTTTAAAGTATGACACTATGATCATTTTCTTAAGTTGATATCCATTTCCTTATGGACTTCAGGAATGGGATTTTATAACAAAATCAACAAATTACTTACTGCACCATATTACTTAATTAGTAAACTATTTAACAATGAAAAGATGTTTGCATTCTGTATGTGGATGATCATGAATCACAATCACTGGTATGTAGCACTTTGTTTCATTCCTTTTAATAGTACCTAATGCTGGAATAATAGGTTGAATTTGGTGAAAACTTTACTATAATAGAATTGCATATATTTGAATTATTTAGCGGAGGTCAATATATCATTGTTATTTATGAAAAAAGAAAGCAGAAGACTGTATTTCTAGAGCTCACTTTGGCTAATAAAACAAAATTTTCTTAAATATAAGTAAGATTCTTAGGGTCAGAGACAGTCCTGTGCTACAGTGACTCTTTATGACAAGGTCCTAATTACCTTTTGAAGATCAACTGAAACAGCACTGTTGGAACTAACACTGGAAAGCTTTTTCTTTAATACATCCACCTGCCAAGAAAAACTCCGGATAATATCTGCAATTAAGAAAGAGTGGTACATAAAATCTTTTGAGAAACAACAATTAAAGTCATCTAATTAAATGGATTTATTTAAATTTCATAAACAATCATTGCCAGGACTTTTGGGATTCTATGG
This sequence comes from Avahi laniger, assembly GCA_963575035.1. Taxonomy (NCBI): domain Eukaryota; kingdom Metazoa; phylum Chordata; class Mammalia; order Primates; family Indriidae; genus Avahi; species Avahi laniger. Next base: position 49,404 of record CAUYSK010053871.1, on the reverse strand, counting down.
ATCAAGTTGCTATATAAAGTTATGAAATATTTATGTTTAAAAAAAAAAAAACTACTTTGAGAGGCAATACAGCAAGAAGTTGAGCAGACTCCCATCCAGGCTGTGCCATTTCTTAAAGGTGTGCTCTTGATATGCTGCTGTAACTGCTTAACTTGTGTCTCAGTTTCCTTATCAGTCAAATAAGGAAAAATAGTATCTCTTTCATTAGGTTATTATGAAGATTAAATGAGTTAACACATGTAAAGTACTTAGAAAAGTGCTGGCAAATAGTAAGAACTCAAAAAATTTACTATGATTCTCATTACTTGATTTGAAAGCTTAAATTAAGTAAGTATTCTTAATTTAGCAGTTTGTTTTCCCTCTACATCTCGGAGTAGAGTTAGGAATCAGGAGACCTGTCCCTGCATTAAAGATCCACTATTCACTCTTAAATCGTGTGACAGAATTGAGCATCTGCTGGCACCAGGCGCCACTTTAGGTACTGGGCATTATTCTGGGACCTTTCTGATGTCACCAATATTCCAAAGCTGTCTCATCTGCAAAATGGACGTAACATCTACCTGTCTCATTTATAAAGTTATTTCGAAGCTCAAGTGAGGCAATATATATGAAAGCACTGTGAAGATTCTGTAAAGCACCACCAGAGTGAAACTTTTTGGTTAAGACATAAGTATTTCTGGTGCAGGTTTTGGGCGCATGGAGGAATATGGTTCAGGATGAGTATGTCTGGACCTTTTCAAAGCAAGTTTATTACCCCCAGTTCCAAAAGGTCTTTTTAAAAATTTTAATAAAACTATAGGTATGCTTATTACTACAATATTGTTTATAAAATAGTAATATGCTTCTTCAACCCCAACTCTACAGAGAATATTAACTCAACAAATAGTTGTTAGGAGAAATATTTTCCTTCAGAAATTGCAGTTGCAAAGAAAATGTCATGTCATGTGTGTCTATGGGCATAAATTACCATTGTATTAACTAAGCCAATGATTACCAGTTTCATTAATTACTAAATGCTTTACAAAAAATATTTCATTAAATACTTACAGAAATCCCATGACAACAGGTATATTAGCCCATTTTATAGAATTAGATCTAAGTTACCACAAAGTCCATGCTCTTAACCACTACACTATGTCACACAATAAAAACACCAGAACAAAAAAGCCATAATCATTTCTATCTTCATGAAATCACATACTTAAGTAAAGAGAACTGGTAGATCAAAGGACTCCAAACTATGTTCTGATCTTTGGTAATAAAAGTGACTTTAAAAAAGTTATTACATAAGTGCTTACAATTCAGTTAACTTTAAATCTTTAAAAAATTTTACTTTTCTCTGATTTTAAAAATAACATGTTGCTCACTGAAAATAAATGCAAAAAAGTAAAATTACAATAAAAATATCCATAATTCCATCATTCAGGAGAACCATTACTGACATATTCCCTCTGCATATATTTTTATGTAATTGTGAACTACAGAATTTAGTTAGGTTTTGATGATTGTTCTTAAACATGTCAAATATAATGACTGGACTCAAGTCTTTTCAATTCACAGAGATAAATTGCAGTAAATTTTTGGAAGGTAGAAAATTATTGTATTATAGAGATATGTATTTTCAGTATCTTCCCAAATTTTCCAACTATAGAAAAACAAGCAAAGAATAACTTATCTCAGTGGTATTAGCTCCAAAGTATATTGGTCATAAAAGAAAAGTAATTCTTGAATTGATCTTTGTATCTTTGTATGTATATACACACACATGTATATACACACACACTACACATAGATACTCTTACACACATACTAAACATTTTTTGGCTGTGTTAAGGCTTATCGCTTTCTGAAGACTTGATAATACTATAATATTAATAAAAATCATATATTATTAGAAAAGTTAAAGGAGAGAATTTTCTCTGCCCATGTTAGACTTACGAGTGATTAAACTGCAATGTTTTGCCCTATAAATAGGTTAAATATTTGCTTGAGACAGAATATTCAAAATAAGCAAAATTCTTTACAGGAATCGTATCAGTCCTGAGTATGAATTCAGAAAAAAAATTCTACCATTTGTAAAATGATATCACAAAAAAGGGAAGAAAAAATAGTGACAAATAGCAGAATAATTTAAGGCAAAGATTCCAGGTATTATGTCAAAGTGTGTATAATGCCACATTACTGGTGACATTAAGGTGATTTACACTAAAATATCACTTTTTAAACTATCACTGGACATAGTAATTTATGTGACAAAAAAAGGAAAATTTAAAAATATACAGAAATCCTCACAGAAAACAGATATGGATCAAGAATTTTTTAAAATAAAGTTTTCTAGTGCTTCCTCTTATGTAAGAGCTTTAAGCTATCATAAATTCCAGAAACCTATTTATATTGTTTTAGTGTTATTTATTCAAAATCATACGAATCCATGACAAATAATATTTTTAATGTAAAAAACAATGTAGACTGAGAGTAGGTAAGAATAAGAATGTTCAGAAAACTATACTTTGAAAGTCAAGAAAAGTATGATCTTGAGAGTAACCTAAAACTCTGTGTAGACAAAGGAGAATTAATAGATTCTAAAAAATGTTTTTGGATTTTCAATTCACGTGAAAATATATAATACATACTGTGTGTGTGTTTGTGTATTATACTGAAAATCAAATTATCAGGTATTTCTAAATTAGCAAAACTGTATATACTTCTTATGGAGAGTGAAACAAACCGTTTATGTCCTTAAACAGGAAATTTTTGAGCCAAAATATTCTCATCCTGTCCAACTAGAAATGAGGAACATAATAAGTCAAATGAGATCAAAAAAATAACTAAGGCCTATTCTCCATATAAGAGAATATAAATGTTATACATCCTTTTCTTACAGAACATTATTTGTCTGACTGTGAAGAGAAAAGGCTATGAGGTAATTACGTATAATTTTAAACAGGATTCCTTTTAATTTTACATTTATACTTCTCTTAAAAATAGCTTTAGAAGGTTACTACCTAAATCAAAGTCATGATTTATATAATCTCTTCAGAGATTTAGCTAATCTTATGAATAAAACAATGTTTCAAAACTGTATTTCAAAAAACTATAAAGAAATGGGTAGATACTTTAAATTTAGCACTGATTTTGAGTGGGAGGGAAGCATATTATGCCATATTGTCTATAAATATTTATTGAATAAATAAACATGGTTCACCTGCTTTCTTTAAAATCTTGTAAGCTTATTAATTAAATCACAAATACGTTGAATCAGTTTTAGGAAAAACAAGAATAGGCTTTTAAATAGTTATAAAGATAAATTTTGATAATAAAAAAACCTTTTCAATTATCTTCAGTGGCTATTTTTCTTGGGGTTTAAAAAAACCAAAATCAAAAAACAGTGTCATCAAATCACTGTTTCAGTCTTAATATTTTAGAGAGTAATATAGTAGGATCTATTATACCTATTAGTAGCATGAAAGTACTTCACATTGAAAATTTCTCTTTGAAGGCTCAAAAATGATTTTTAAAAACATCACAATAAATGATAATTAAAATCTGAATATGGGAACCAAAAAAATGCACAACCAAACCCAATAAATCTGTATTCAATGCTTACAAGTGAAATGTAAATTTCCAAAACAACGTATATAACCATTTACATCAGATTCAGCTGTCATAATAAATTCTTTATCACAGTTAGGGACACAGTACTGTGTCCCTAACTTCCTTTTTCCTTAAAAGTCATATTTCTGAGGACTCATTAATTATCTGGTAAGAATGTGGTCATTCAAAAACAAAGTTAAAGAAATGGGTCTATCTGCAACTTTATCTATATAAAGTTATAAGGCATTAATAATATGTTAAAATAATTTATGATAAAAATAGATCAAAACTCTCTTAAAAATATCTCAACTGAGACAATCAAAGAAGATAACAAAGATCATATTTACCACGCGTTTATGCTTTAAGCTTATACTGTGATGAAAAAACTTCTTTTTTTGGCTTACAACAGACCTTATGCCTTGAATGGCAGGTGTCCTTACACAACCACGGACTGAAGCTTAAGTTCTGTCTAAAGTTACTGTGAAATTTACACATTCATGTGTGCTACTAATAAAGATAGAAAAAGTTAGTTGAACTACCTGGTACTATTATTATTAGTATTCACTGCAAATTATCGTATGATAATATTCTCTCCTATAGTGTGGACTTCAGTCTTGTGCCAAACTGCAGCATAGATTACAATGTCATGGTCCAAATGATGATCAATGACTTAGCTAGTATGCAGCCAGAACAAAGGAATTTGTTTACAATAAAAAAGTAAGTAGCATAGCTTTATTTTAACATCAGTTGCTAGAACTGCGCAATGGGTGTCTTGGTATCCAGAGGCAGATATAGAGTTTTCTTTCATAAGTTACAGTAATGGTGAGGATGGGAAGTGGAGACCGTGGCGACGGGTTGCTGGCTAGCTTGCTAAAACACATACCTGAGCTCTACTGGAGCCATGCAACCTTGCTCTGTATCAGTTATCTGCAAAGGCTGACTGAACAAAATTGCCTTCATCATGCAAGCACTGCTATCTGCACTACAGTAATAAAGAAACACGCTGATAGATACAACGGCTTCAAGTGACAAGCAATCACCAGGAATCTGCAGTGAAATTGTCGGCTGATTGGAAATGTTCTCAATGTCTCCAGATGGTATCTGCCCTTGAAGAAGCCATTCATTGCCTAGAAAATAAAAAAGTAAATTATTAAGACTTCGTAAGAAGACAAGGAGGAAATCAGAAAAATCTTATGAAGACTTTATTAATTCAATCAAGAAATATTTATCAAAAGCCTCTAAGTACCAGGCGTTGTGTTCTGTGGGAAGCACATAAATACAATATAAATGAGGTATAATGACCACCCATGAGAAGTTCCGACTCTGATGATCATTTTATCTAATTATTATAATTCTTTTGTTTGGACACTGTAAAATAAGTTATAAATTTATTTCTACTGAAATCAAGCTGAATATTACAAATATGGCTACAGAGCCTTAATCTTTAATGGTAAAAATGAAACCCATTAAGTTTAGAAATAAACAGGACACTTAAGAAAATAGATCATTTTTACCAAATAGAAAAAAGTCTTCAGGGATATAACATAAAAACTTACAAAATAAGCTTTAGGGAATACAAATGTATGTACAACTCTGTAGTGACTTTGTAAATGAAATAATGAATTACTGAATATCCAAAAATAGTAATAAAAAAACCCCCACGGATTTCTTTAGAAACATATATCATTGCATATAAATACTCCATGGGCTCAAACAATATAAATACTTAGAGATTTTATATACCTCATTTTAATACATAAAATTCTTCCTAGACTTAAATACACAGATTATCTATATAACAAAAATCTAATAAACCACTAAAAATTTTTAAGCCTAATATTAAAATTTTCTTTAAATGTCTTCATTTATCTCTAGCCTTCTCTCAGAAGGAGCACACATGTCGTACTGAGGGAGCACAGACTTCCACTGACATTTAGCCTAAGAGGGTGGCAGATACCAAGAGCCGGCATTTGGGGAACATGTCTTCAATACAGCACACTGAACATGATCCAACGACTCATCAGTGACTTGGGGCATCTGTACAAAACCTGGGCCATCTACTGAGTGGTGACAAAATGCCACGTCTACTCTTTAGCTTTGCTGTCTCTGTCCTCTGTTCTCAGGATGAGTCACCAGACTCAGAGAACCTGCCTCCATCAGTCCTCTCGCTTTAGTCCTTTGGCTTGTTGCTTCTAACATTCTGCTAATTGCAGAATCAAATTTGAGAAAAATATGTTAAATAAGAGTAAGGAGAAGGTGAGAGGTAAGAATCTGAAGAGTTAAGTGCAGAGCTTTTTATATAGAACTGTTTAAACAATTCTTTTAAAATTCTCTTTAAAATTCTTTGGCTTTCTTTGCTTATTCCTGGACAGGAGCATCTTTTATTTAATGCTTGATTTTGCTACAGAGATTAGTAGAGAACTTCTATTTTAAGTCAAACAAGAAAAGTAATAAACGGTGCTATTTTAAAATATGTCCAAATCTAGAAATAAAAAAGAAAATGTTTCTTTAGATATTTTTCATATACATCACACATACGATCTGTGAAGTTATAATACATGTTGGTGCTTTTGTGCTGCCTTTTTTTGGCTTAAAACTTTCACATATTCTAACCACTTTAAGATACAGACCAAAATTCAGTTAAAAATAAATGTTTCTGTTTCTAAATAGCCAGGCAAGAAGAGAAAATGTCCTTTAACCATAAGTGTACAAATGTACTCTATAAAATAAATAATTTTCAAAAACTCTAAATTATTAGGATTCTTGCCTGAAAACTATTGCCCCTATATAATAAAAATGGAGCTAATATCTAACACAAGTGATAAAATAGCTAAGTATTTTCCCTACAATCTACTTCACTTTCCTTTAATACTACCTATATTTTATATGCCAATAATATACCAATATTAATTTGTGTGTGACAATGCAGAGTTAAAATAAGCACGTTAATCTGCCAACATCCCAGTTTAAAAACCAGTCCATGGCTATTTAATTACACAGAGAAATTGGTGATTTCCACTTAATGCAATCTTTCAGACTTCATGGACACAAAACAGTTAAACTGGCAGTCTAGGACTTGCTCTGGACCTACTACAGAAGGCTGTGGAGTGGCCAGGGTTTGAGTACTTTCCTGTCGACAAAGCTCCAAACATCCTAGTACTACACAAGGTGGGCCCTCTCCCTTGTGGGTAGGGAAAGGAGGGCTGTTTTGCCACAGGCTCCATCAATCACCCCAGAACTAGCTTCCCAAATTCTAACTAGCAGTTCTTCCCAGCTAGTATATCAAGATCTCTTTGTCCTCTTGGTTTGGATCCTGAGTTAACAGTTGCAGGCCAGCAGCTGCTGCCCTGAGAACGTATGAAGGTAAAAAGGCATGAAGCTAGGATTTGGGTAACGTACACAAGGAAAGTGTGTGAGAGGGTGTGTGGGAGGAGGAATTGGGGAGGAAACAGAAACTTGAGTGAGGAAGTGTGAAAGGGCATGGGAGACTAGGACAGAGGAAGACCGTTAGAGACAAGAGATCGTAATTTAGACATTCAGGACCACTAATATCTCACTCTAAAATTATTGTCCATTATGTCAGAGATGGTGGAAAACACTGCTGTGAGGCAAGCAGTACACTTCCTTATCACCAGTGAATGCAATAAGGAGCCAGTTCACACTGTGGTTCACACACACAGAAGAAAGGGAGAAATCCATACAGGCGACTAGAAGGAAGAGGTACAGAAAATGATTAAATAAGAAGCCTCCACTTTATTTCTCTATTTCAGACTTTTTAACTCCAAGACATTCTTTTTGGGAACAAAAACAGAACGAAGAACAAGGTTAGAGTAAAGGGAACACGTGTAAGAAGACCTATATTCTAAGAAATAGTGCTGACCACTGACATGTAACTTCTGGTGAGTTGCACTGTTCTTTGATAAAAGGGAAGTAAGAATCCTGAAGACTAAAGAAAACTGCTAAAGTGGAGTCACACCTAGATTCACTGTTTCCCATAATCTTGCAAATCTTGTCCAATGAGAGTAAAAATATCACATAACAAATGAAAAAAAATTACTAGATTGAACATTGAGAATTTGTGAAATATTTGCATCTGCAGATTATTCTCATACCGTCAGCTGATAGAAACCAGCAACTGGGTGCTCCTTCAGTTAGCTTTGTTCCTGACGGGAGTTCTAATCTCAGTTTGAACTGAAGAGTCTGGCCAGGACACACAGTCATGGGGGGAAGCCCAACGCTTGGCGCAGATTTAGGCAGTTTGGGTGGTATCCTCTGTTTTTCTGCTGGGAATGGGCCATCTACCACAGCATTTTCAGATGTGATGATGGGAAGCTAGAAAATAAGAAAAACTGTTATTAAAACCCAAGTACTTGGCCGGGCATGGTGGCTCACACCTGCAATCCTAGCTCTCTGGGAGGCTGAGGCGGGTGGATCGTTTGAGCTCAGGAGTTCGAAACCAGCCTGAGCAAGTGCGAGACCCAGTCTCTACCAAAAAAAATAGAAAGAAATTAATTGGACAGCTAAAAATATATAGAAAAAATTAGCTGGGCATGGTGGCGCATGCCTGTAGTCCCAGCTATTTGGGAGGCTGAGGCAGTAGGATTGCTTGAGCCCAGGAGTCTGAGGTTGCTGTAAGCTAGGCTGATGCCACAGCACTCTAGCCCGGGCAGCGGCGTGAGACACTGTCAAAAAAAAAAAAAAAAAAAAAACAACCCAAGTACTTTATAGAAATTGTAGAGTTAGAGAGCTTATTTTTAGACTTTAGTAGAAAAATTAAGCTCTACATCAATGAAATTAATTGCCATTCTAGTCTGAATTAGAATGTGTTTACTTAGATGCCCTAAAGATTATTTTGTATGTGCAGAAACATAGTTCATCTTAGCAAAAAAAATTACCAAGATTTATGAATGAAACAGAATTAAATTAATTGTCCAATGGTTACAAATGACAGGAAATTAAAGCAAAACTTTATAAATTTAAATGTAGTAGACATACATTCTCTTACAACTTTCATTGTCAACTATAAGATGATGTTATTCATCTTATGTCAGAGATCTATGTAAAAAGAAATGATCACATTATGATAATAATCTGTGTTTTTTATTTTAAAACGTATACCTTGCAAATTAGTAGACTTCTAGGAAAAAAAGTCTTGCATTTTCTTCTGGTAAATGTAATACATCAAGAGGTAGCTTGTAACAGACACTTCTCCTTGAAAATTCCATAAAAGATCATGTCTATATCTTTAAAAATTAATTATAGCTTATGTAAGTTTCTTCCAATTTATTATCAATGTCTTGAGAAATGTGGCTTCTAATGCTTCCTTTGGAAGATTATTTGATAATGGACTCACCATGGGAAAGAAAACTACACATTAACCTAAGGATCACTGAAAAAACAGAAACAAAAAGCTAAATGTACTACATATATGTATGTAGTTTGTGTATATCCACACACTTAAAACCAGATATGACTACTATCCTTTTTCTTCTCAAAGGTTCATCAAATTCTCTCCAACTTCCATTATCTTTCTCAAACTCTCAGCACAGATGGAACTTTTATTTTAAGAATAACAGGATATCCTTAAAGCAGTCCTGCTGATCTGGATACCAAAACCACAACAGAGGCATCCACTCTTACTATACTGGAGATGGCCTAACCAAAAATGCCTCTGTCAGTGCTGTGAGGATCTCAGTTATCACTCTTAAAACCACGCCCTTTAACTTATACTTTAAGATTACTTACCACAGAAGTCATTTTTGTTTCTAAATCCATCACTTTAATTTGATGATTATTGGTATCTGCTACATATAACAACCGACCATTCTCTCCAATACATAAGCCTCCTGGTTCATTAAAAGTTGACTCGGTAAAACTGGAACCAAAAACATCATTTGTGTCTCCAGTCCCTGCTAATGTTGTACAGTTTTTTGTTTTTGGATCCACAACTTTAATCTAAAAAAGAACAAAAATTTATATATCTGAAGATCTCATGTTTGTAGTATGGAAGGGTGTAGTATTAAGCAAATTAGAGAATTTCTGATTGCCATTAGCATTCACAATAAATCTCACAAAAAGAACATATATTTCCATATTTTCTTGAAAAGTCAAACATTCAAATTAGTCTTAATGGGAGACTCTATTTTAAGAGCTAAAAACTATGTAAAATACCTAGTTATATCCTATCTTCTAGAAGCAATCTTTCAAAAATTATTTCTGGAATTAAAAAAAATTTAAATTATTTTGCTTTTCTTCACAACGGGACACACTTTCACAACTGAACTTTCTCCTCATGAGCATCTAAGTGTTGCCTGAGGATTTGCTACCTTTCTTAAATGTAATGATTGCTAGTTACATCTCAACTGTATTACATTTATGGTCTCTCATCACAAAGTACTGTATTAATATTTATCATCCACTGATTTTTATAAAAAAGAGAAATGCAATAAAATTGAAACAGTTAAACTGACAAAAACGGAAATGCTGCTGAAAACAAAATTATTTGCTAACAGGCACTGCAACTACCCAACAGCTCAAAAATGTTCATTTGTTAGTTGACATATCAGTTTCCCTGCTACTTGCCTTCTTATTTACAAATATGTTACTAAGCAGCTTTGATAGGATGCAATTCCCAACTTTTGGCCATAGACAGTGGAATTGGTTTGGTGCTTTCCCTACTTCAGGGTATCATCATAATACCTCTTCGCAAAGAAAGGACCAAGAACAGAACAGAACGAGCTGCCATATAGTCGTCAAGGACTGTTATTCCTCTCTGTATTTAGAGTGGCAGTTGTAGGAGGCCCACAGATCTTTCGGCATTTTAAATACCACATTGAAAAGCAAGGTGTCATGTATTATAATTCTGTCAAGACTCACCTTGTGATTGTAGGAGTCTGCCACGTAAAGTAAGTTCCTTTTCTTGTCCCACGTTACTCCAAGGGGGTGCTGAAGCTTTGCATTGATTCCTACTCCATCAACATCACCAAAAGCAAATAAATTCTTTTATTTTTTTTAAAAAGAAAGAAACAGCAGTTATTACAATTTTTACAGTACTTTGTTAGAATATAAAGTGAAAATTAAGAAGTTGTATACACTATTTAAGTTAAAAGGGGAAAAGTCCTGGTTTTCATATAAATAGGGCTGGGTACTTAACTCAGATTAGAAAAAAATGATAGAATTTTGAACCATATTAGTTTGTGGTGCTTCGCAGTTTTACTCACAACAGTCACACGCCAGGTCAGGAAGGGGTTAGGTTTGCTGGTCAGATGTTCTTTCCACCCCACTGTCCAATATCTAATTTATACTTTTCTCTTCTCTCCAATACTCAATATTTCATTCTCCCTTTCTCCCTGAAGCCTCAACATTTATATGCAATCAAGTAGAGTCAATTTACTTTTCTTAGATGGTTTGTTACTTGTGTTTCCTCATATTCACATTTACTTTGGTTTGACTTCCATCTTAACTCATGGATAGGCCAAAATGATCTCTCTCAAATCTTATTAATTTTAAACAATTCAAGAAATTGCCAGCTTGGTCAGTGCCTGAGCACACGGCACAAGAGTGACTGTCATTACCATGGGATCTCTTTCTCCTCCTACGAGGTGCTTCACTGCTCCATCTTTCAGCGAGACGGTTCTCACCGTACTGCTCTCACTATCTGCTACAAACAGGCAGCTCCAGGGATCTTCAGAGGCCAGGGAAAGGCCCGAAGGTTGGGCAAAACCCGCCTTGTGAGGATATGCATTATTTCGATTTTCTTCATTTCCACTTCCAGCAAACCGAAGGCAAGTTCCTTTTTTTAACTCACTGAAACAGACAAGTTCACGGACAGAGTCAACATGTGGTATGTTGCCAATTCAGTTATTACATAAATGAATGTACGTGATCAAATCAAAAGTGATAAACATTGGGGAAAAAAACAAACAAAACTAGTGATCTTGGCCTACTTAAATTGTGCAAGTCAGCTTTCACTGTCATTTTTCCAATCATTAACTTATTTAGCCACTGTGTAGGGACCTTTCTACTTTTCTTTGACACACACAAAACTGAAACTACTCTCAAAGGCCAGATAGGAAGTCCCCGACACGGTTAGAATTATAAGGCAAATCAGATTATTGATGACAGTTATTTTCCCACCTTCTTAACTTCTTCTTGGCTTCAGTATTTTAATAATATTAGGTTCTAAAAGGGAACTAAAAAGATCATGTAGCTTTTGATAGTTTAAAGCTTAAATTTTCATTAAAAATGTTTTGTGACTAGCAAAAGGAACTAAAGAATAGTTTCTGACAGATCAGGCATCACCATTTTAAGAAAATGATATTGGATGATTATGCTCCTTTAACTAATCAATTGTACAAATCAATTTCTCATATACAGTAGAGAAATTTCTATTTAAAGGACTATTGCAATGATTCTTTTTATAATGCAGAAAAGTTTTACACTTTGGTTTCTAAGTTCATGCCAGAGGGATTGTAAGGAGGATACTGTATTGTGTTATGTTGAGGGCAGGGAAGAAGCTGACTCAGCATGCAAAATGAAAGACTACATGTATATCATTTCCAAATATGGTACAACAAGCAAAAGTCTAACAGGACCATCACTTATTGGTTGATATGTTCCTCATGCTAAGTTAGGCAGGGGACAGAGGCAAAGAGATACAGCATGTATAAAATATGGCCACTTTTCATGGAATTTATAGAAATAAGCTAGCTAGAAAAATACATGTACTAACTAATATGCAAAACAAATAAACTGAAAGGTAATTACTATAAGGAGTCTTGGCACTTTAAAAAAAGAGTTCTCTTAATTAAATAAAAGAGTGGAGAGAAACAGTGACTTTTAAAACATTAGGGGTCATTACCACCTGAAGATCAGTAATAAATAAAGCTAATATATCCTTAAAATTAAAAGGCAGGTCAATGTTATCTGAGGGACCATTTTCCTATTATGAATGACAGTGACAGCTCTACTTGTTAGGAAATCTAGGGAGCTCTTGACCATCTATGTTCAAATCAGCCATCACCCAGAACAGAATATTCTGACAACCTCTGTTACTTCTGTTTGCTATTTATAATTATGCCTCACCAAACTCTTACTGGTAACCTCACTGTTGAGGTTATTATTATCTCTTGCCTGGACGATAGCAATAGCCTCCTCAATGGTATCTGTGTCCAGTCTTGTCCCACTAGAGTGCTGCCAGCATTCTTTCAAAAACACAAATCTAATCATGTCATGTCCTAGCCTAAAACTTCCTAAAAGGTTTGCAGAATGTCCAAATCTCTTAAAAGAACTCAAAAGGCACTGCATAATCTGGCTTCTACTGACATCATTAGTGTCAACTGCTGCCTGGAAAACCTCCCACTCTCCCTGTCTAACTCCCACTCCTCTCTCAGGGCTCTGTTTAGCAGCCTCTTCCAGGAAGCCTTCCTTGACACCTCAAACCTTAGTGACATTGGGTGTTTCTCTTACTCATATAAGGAACAATTTTAATTTAAGTCACTATTGCAGTGATTCCTTTTACACACACTACTTTTAAATTGTTTGCTGATCTGATTTTTCCTCTGGAAGTCCACTGAGGACAGCAACCACATCTTTTCATTTTATCCTTAACACAGTGAGCATATCATTTTCATCTCTGTTGCCTAGCGTAGTGCCTCGCATATAGTATGTTTAATAAATATTTGTTAATGATTAAATGTTATAAAACATAAATGTGTTCCAAAGCAACATGCATGCATATACACACTATTTGGAAAATCTGATATTTTGGATAATCTATATAACTGCTCCTTTCCACTGACAAAGGTAACTGAGATGACCACTTCCTATTGTTATTTGACAGCCTTTCTGGTTTACCTTTCTATCATTTATTTATTCTGCAAACCCTTACTGAGCTCTTACTGTGTCCTAGATACTGTGCCAGGTACATGGTCCCTTCCTTTAACAGACAGTCTATTAGGAGGGAACAGTTAAAAATAAGTGCAATCAAAAAGAGAGGGAGGGAGAGCGAGGGCAGGCAAACTTATCAGTGCAGTGATGTAACTTCATGCCAGGTACAGTGAGGTCACAGGGAAGAGTATGGTCAGTTCTGCCTGGGGTGTCAGGGAAAAGAGGAAAGGCGCTATGGAAAAGATATGAGAAACTCTGTAGACACTAACCTTTCATCTTTATATCCCCAACAGTGGTAGCAAAGCCACCTATGTTTACTGTATATGCCAGGCACTATGCTGAGCTCTTCTGACATCGAAATAAGCCTATGACATAATGTAAATAAGGAAAGTGAGGCTTAGGAAGTTAAAGTGGATTTCCTAAACTCACAAAGATAGTAAGTGGCAGAGCCAGGATTCAATCTCAGGTCTGACTACAAAACCTGAGTTATTAACCACCCTGCTATGTGGTACTCAGCTATTTGGATGAATGACTGGAGATATTTGAGCTATGTCTTAGACGATAAGGGCCCACCAAATATTCCTAGTGCTCTTTCTGGATGTTCAGGAGGATTGCTCTTACCCACCTTGAAGTTAGGTATGGCCATAAAACTTACTCTGGCTGATGAATTGTGAGCAGAAGTGATGTGTGTCATTTCTAAGTTTTAAGAGCCAGTGAGTGACTTACCACCTCTTTCTCTCTCATTCTGCCAGGATGACTGGCAAAGCTCCAGACAGTGGCTATTTCATCAGTTGGGGCAGCAGAATAGCGCTCCCCAGTGAACCTATGTGAGTGAGCAAGAAATAAGCCTGGTTTCAAACCACTGAGAACTTGGGCTGTCTGTTATGGTAGCATAACCTAGCATATCCTGACTAGCACAGTGGGAACTGTGTGGATACGGTGACTTCGGGAAAGAGAATTCTATGAATTTCAAGTAGTACTCAAAGAGAGACACTGCCACTTACTTTTTCTTTGGCAGTTTGCCAGAGTCCAACAGGAGTGCCCATATCTGATGAGTGCCTGCCATGGCAATCCACAGAATGTCATCTGTTTGGACCTCTGGACCTTTATAAAAATAAATATTTTTATTATTTATAAAAATAAATAGTAATTATTATATACATATCTGATTAATACAAACACTTTAATTGTCTCAAAATTTTAAATCCAGGGCAGATAACAATATGTTTATAAAACATCTAATAAAACAATATTTGTAATGTTTTAAATGGTTTTTGAAAATTTTGTTTTCCTTGTGAAAGGTTTACTTCTTTAGATTTGTAATTTACCTGCAACAATTTCGAAGGAATCCAAAGTAGTCTTAATAGCAATACTTACCTCTGCATCTTTGAGCACAATGTTTTTAAACATCTGATTTATTTTATGTGACAGAAGAAATTGGCTGACACACATTCTCCAAAGAGACTCTTCACTAGTCAAATACCTAGAGTGAACCGCCTAAGTTATAAGCTTTAGAAATAGGTTCTTTGAACAATTTCCATGAAGAAATCGTACCTTTTAAGAGTTTAAGAAATGTGTATTGACACCACAGTACTAGATTTGAGACTAAGACATAAAGCTGCTATTTAAAAATTCATTGTTTTTCAAAAAAATATGCCTGACATACAAAAGTCAAAGAGTTCGATATATTACACTATAGCTCTATTTGCTAAAATTAATAGGTAACTTTCTATTTTTTAAGAGACCAATGTCACAACTTATTACAATGTGACAAAGCTCTAATTCTCAAATTAATTCTACTGTTAAAATATTCTATTATTTTAATTTAAAACATATTCCAAGGCTACCTTTAAAAGAAATTGAGGCTAATGCCTCCTTTAAAGCAGTCTGCTGTCTACAATCTTGAGAGTGTACTACATTTTCTACACTTTTGTCTTCAATAAATGTCTTTGCTTCATATGTGGGGGAAAAAATTGAGATATTTTAACTAAAATAATTTGGTCAGACATATCTTATGCTAAAAGAAATATCTTCATAAAAGGCTACCTTATTTGTATTTCCTTTAACTGCAAGTATTTTGTGTCCAAAAGAAATTTTTCTTCCCTTAACTTACATTACTTTCTAGTATCTGTTAATTTAACAATAAAACAATGACGATGATGATGATGATGATGATGATGGTTCTCAATAAATTGTGGCTACTATGTGCCAAGCACCTTATAGAAATTGTCACTCAAACTTTCTTAAAAGTCCCTGGAGATAGGTACTGTTAGCAGACCTCGTTTACAGACGAAGAAACTGAGGCTTAGCGAGAAGTAATTTGACAGAATCACAGAGCTGGTAAATATAGGAATTAGAATCTGAACCCAGGCAACCCAACAGAAAAATCTATGCCTTGAATCATTTCACATGTTGTCTCTTTCTGTGTTCTTAACTGCTATCCAATAAAATCTCAAAAAAATAATTTATTTTAATTTACTTTTTCATACTCAGATATGTTTGTAAACATAAATTGTACTAAAGGTGACACTGGTGTCCATATATTCTGGGGACTCGGTCTCTGCTTAATCACTTTAAAACTAGGTCAAAAGCTTTCCATAATTAACTTTTAACATACTACAATGTTTCTTCAGTTATTCTAGAGCCATGATCTGAGACCACTAGAATGAATAAGGAAATTCAAACTAATAAAATATTCCCTGTTGTTTTAGATATACTAACACCCAAATGAAAGGCTCAAAGCATGTGAAGCACTTAGAATAATGCTTGAAGGAAGCAACTCTCAAATGTTAGCCATTATTATTATTTAATGAATCTGGATCTTAATTTTACAGTATGTTGTACCAGGGGAATAGAAATACATTTACAAACTGAACAGCTCTTGAACAGACATCGGTGAGGGTAAAAAGTGTGACACAGTGTCTTCTACTTAAGTCTGTTGTTAATTTTACAGTGAACATTAACAACGCATGTATTACCAACAGATGATATTTGGTACCTAAGAAAGCACTCATTTTAGAATTGATTAGTGGTGTTAAATCTATCATAAATCTAAGATTATAAACTTTTTAGCATTAACCAATGAAAACGACTGAGTTTTATGTCCCTGCCTAGTCAATGGCATTATTAACTAAGGAAATGACCAAACAAAACAAAAACTTTAGTAGGCAGTATAAACAAAAGCCATAGAAAGTCCACAAAATGAATAATCTTATTCATTTTAACTTAATTTGGAATGTTTTCCATTCACAATATTCCAAAGCCTTTATTTGTTCAATATTTTTAAAATGCTACATGAAAAACTGTAAGTGATTATGTATTCAAGTCCTCTATCCAGTTCTCCCATTTCTCTGACAGGAACTAAATTATTCTTATGGTAACCGTGATAAAACACTAAAAGAGGGCTCCTGAAAGATTTCTTCATCTAATTCTTTGGCTTTGTAACCAGCTGGGTCTGGATTTGAATTCTAACTGTATCACTTTCTAACTTGTGTGCCTCAATTTCCTCATCTGTAAAATGAAGATTATCATCACTCATTTCATAAGATTTTGGGGAAGAATGAGTAAAACAACATAAGTGTAGTGCCTAACATGGCACCCGGCACGTGTTATATGCTATTCTTAACTTCTATACCAAGCGTGCTCCCTCCTTCCTCTTCCTAGAAAGCATAACTCCAATTACTAGCATTCATTCAGATGTTTGTTCAAGCTTCTTTCCTGCTCACCCTAATACAACACACATACACACATGCACATACCCCATGATTCTCTAGCCCCTTACCTTGTCTGATTTTTCTTTGTAGCATTCATCACTATCTTATATGTTATACATTTATTTATTGCTTTACTGTCTTTCTCCTCTACCGAGCATGAGGTCTGAGGGGCCAGCACATAGCTGTTTTACTCACAGCTCTATGAGCGTCTAGAATAGTGCCTGGCACATGGCAAATGCAAATGCTCAGTAAGTATTTGTTGAATGAGTAAACTTTCCCCTAGATATCACAAGAGAATTGTTCTCTTTTTTGTCATTATGTCTGTAAGCCCTAAAATTATCCTAATGACGATTGGTATTTCCTAATAGTACCAATGATTCATCACTAATCAAAGAAGTCTGCTATAAATGTGAACCTGTGCCCCTGTCCCCTAAAACAATGATTCTGAATGGGACTGGCATCTGCCTTAAAAACGCTTTGGATATTTGATAGGCAATATATTGTATGATAGTACAGTCATGCCAGAACATTCACATATGAATACATTATTTTATTATATGTTATGCTTATTTCTTTATATTTACAAATATGTAAGTATAGGTGGATTATATGATTTATGAATTTCACTTTAGGTATGATAAAGAAGGCTTTTCATAAAGTTTATTATATGAAGAGGATTTGGGATCTGATAGGGTTGAGAACTTTAAAGTCACACACAAAAAGCCTTCCAACATCTCTTAAGCTTGTTAGCTTCCATTCCTAATAAAAACTCAGCAAACAAGGATCAGAAGGCAACTTATTTAATCTTACAAAGGATATTTACAACAGAATCTATAGCAAACATCCTATATATTAGTGAAATATTGCAAACATTCTCCCTAAGAATAAAAATGAGACAAAGATACCTACTATCAACAATTTTATTTAGCACATATAGAGGGCTTAGTTTGTGCAACAAAGTAGGAAAAAGAAGCAAAAAGCCTAAAGATTAGAAATAAAACTGTAATTACTAGAAGACGACAAAATTACGTGCATAGAAAATCTTAAAATTTCACAGAGAAACTACTAGTATTCATGCATGAATTCTGTAATGTTTTGGGGTATAAGCTCAATAAGCAGGGATAATTTTATTTATTGGTTTATACCAGCAAACAAACAGCAAACAAAATTTATGATGACATTAAAAAACTCCAAAACACCTAAGGGTTAATTTAATAGGCGATGTATAAGCCCTCTACACCAAGAATCATTATTAAGAGAAATAACCACAGATTATTATAAAACTTATCTACATTGAGAAGTCAGCCCTGGCCAATGTTAAGATCTTGTAGAAAAGAAGACTGCAAGGTTGACCAAGAAAATTAAAATAAAAGGACTCCATCCTTTCAGATTCTCAGGTCACAAAACCTGGAGTCATCTTTAATTCCTCCTTTCTCTCACATGTCACACATGATCCATTAATAAACCTTGCTGCCTTCTCATTCGAAACACATCCAGAATCTGGTTAGGCATGGTGGCTCACACCCGTAATGCTAGCACTTTGGGGGGCCAAGACGGGAGGATCTCTCAAGCCCAGGTGTTTGAGATTAGCCTGGGAAACATAGCAAGACCCTGGCTCTACAAAAAAAAACACAAAATATATCCAGAATCTGACCACTTCTACCACCTCCACCTTGACTTAAGTCACCATCAAGGATTACTGCAAGGATTACCTCCTAACTGGTCTGCCACCCTGTTCCCACCTGAATACAGCCTCTTTACTTCTCTTTCACATGAATGTCCTACTCTAAGAAAATCTGGGAAAGATGAGTTGGGCAAATTTAGCTCTAAGTCTTAGGAACAGAAACATTTGCTTTTCTTAGTCTGCTTTTAGAGGCTCTGCCTTATCAAAGGAGAGCTATGTCGGTGTGTATCTGAGTGAAAGATCAAATTTAATTCCATTACCTAGTTTTCTAAACAGGTCAGTCTAGCTCAGCTCAGGATTACTATACGAAGGCAAAATCTTCACAGTAATAAAGTGTGAGCGTTTGTTCCTTGGACTCTGTGTACTTATTTCCTTTAGATACCTGAGGAAGGAGGAAAAAGTATAGAAACAGAGGCTGTGTCAAGTCAGGAATCAGGTGTTTGGGATTTTACATACCAATTAACGATGAGGATGGCGGTGATAATGATAACCGCCCAGGAAACTTCCTACATTTAAGGCACTGAGCTAATCACTTGACACTGATTATTTCTTTTAACAGCCCTAAGAAGTCTTATTATCAACATCTTCATTTTATAAAGAAATTAAAATTCAAAGAGGTTAATTTGCTGAAATTCATACAGCTACACCTGGAATCTGAATTCATTAGTGACTCTGACTCCAGATTACTGATGTTTTGGTAAGAATGAAAGAGCTACAGAAGTGAGCATGTGCGGTTCCAGTTCTCTGCTTGGCACCTTTTCTCCCTCCCTTCTGTCTCCGACCTATGGACTTAACTCTGGTATCAAGTACCCTAGTACATTTTTGTGTGTGATCAAAAATAGGGATCTGATCAAATGTACCCATCACTTCCTCCTCCAGGATGTGTAGCTAGGTTCACCCTTATGCCCTTCTATAGCCCCTGGGAATGGTCTATGGTTGGATAATCTCTTAAAAGTGTATTTTCTAGGCCTTTGCCTTTCCATTTTTGGTTTGGTTCAGATTATCAGCATCTTTGTGAGATTTATGACAAAATTTATTTTATAGCAAACACTTACACGGTACTTTCTATGGACGAGGCACTGTTCTAAGGGCTTTATATATATATTAACTCTCATAATTCTCATTATAAACCTTTAAGGTAGGTACTAGGTATTATTTGTATCTCCTATTTAAATGAGGAAACTGAGGCATAAAGAGGCTATGGAATTTGTCCAAAGTCACACAACTATTAACAAGTGACACTAAAACCTTGTAGAGTCCATTTTCATAGCCACCTTGCTAGACCACCACTCAAGAAGTTTTTACTCTGTCCAATTGTTTCCCTGAGCACTGAAGAGTTTGTTCTTGCAAACGAAATGAGTTTAAAAAAAAAAAAAAAAAAAAGGTGGCCTGGCATTTATATTATCTGTCAAACTAATGATAGTCATGTTAATAATTTATACTGTTTATTTTGGAGTTTGGACTCTAAAGCATACCATTGCATCACTGGGCAGGGGTATTATACCATTAATAGTTTTTTTGTTCTTCTATCAAGAATGTGGTAATCATGAACATTTCAATTTTAAATTAAGAGTGCACTTAGTATTACTGACTTTCAACAGTCACAAATTCAAAATTATTAAGAAAGGACAATGCCAACAACTGAAAAGTTTTTGGAAGTATTTTTAAAGGCACACTCCCTCTTACTTATCAATAAAGATTAGAGAAAAAGTTTCAGAAAACAGGAATAAAATCAACAAAATAAAAAATGAAAATTATCTGAAATTCAGCTTTTAAAAATTCTGTGTTATTTTAAGCAACTATGACTAGAACCCCCTTAATAGCATCTGTGAAATCCTCCATCAGTGTAAACACATTTGTTTCCATGCAGTCTCTAAAGCTCCTATGAAGCAAAGCCTTAAGCCAGAGGGAAAGCAGCAAAGTCTGCAGCACAGGAAAAGATCCATTACAGCTGTGGGAAGGGCAGATGAAAACATTCTCTACAGACACCAAGCAGAGTTCTTATTCTGATGGAGAAGCAGAACACTCCCCAAACCAATCACAGACACAAGATAAGAGTTTAGCTGCTAGAAAGAGGAGGAACAGGAACAAAAAACTCCCCACATCCTTTCCTTGAGGCCAAGGCACTCTGGGTCTTCCTAAGACTGAGGCTGGACCCACCATTGAGAAAACTGTCCAGCACCCAGGCCTCTGCACTGAGGCAAAGTCAGAAGGCAATAGCAGCCTATCTAGACGGATTTGAAAGCTTTGCTGCCCTGACAGTAACCACAGCAATAATAAAACCCAGGCCCAGCTCAGCTTCAGACCGAATTGACTCAACCTCCCATGATAATGGCATAAATATTATTTATCTCAGCCCCTAGAATTCTACACAAGATGATTAACATATAATAAACAATGAGAAGACTCACATAAAAGAAAAAGAACTACTCATTTTCAAGTGACAGAGGAATGAACGGAATCAAACTCAGAGATGACCTGAAATTTGGAACTAACAGACACAGATTTTGAAACAACTACGCACAGTATGTTAAAGAATCTAGAGAAAACAGTGGCCAACACACCTAAATAGATGGGGAATTTCAGCAGAGAGAAGGATCTATAAGAAAGAGTAAAATAGAAATGCTATATAAAAAGGCATAATATTGGAGATGAATAATTCCTTCAACAGGCTCATCAGTTGGCTAGACACAGCTGAGGAAAGATCAGTGAAGATAAATCAATAGAAATTACCAAACCAACACAAAATGAAAAAAAGAAGAGTGAAATAAAAAGAATACCATATGTAAGAGTTGTTGGGTATAATATAACAAAATTTAATACATGAGTAACTGAGGTCCCATAAAGAATCAAAAGAGAGAAAGGGGCAGAAAAAAATACTTGAGGTGTGAGAGTTCCTTGAAAATAATGAAGAACATCACACCACAGATTCAAGAACTCCAAACAGGGTAACTCTATCAGTCAAACTGCTGAAAACCAAAGACAAAATCTTGAAGGCGACCAGAGGAAAAAATACCCTGTACCTGTAAGGAACAAAGGAAAAAATTAAAGCAAACCTCTTGTGGAAACCTACGTAAGCCAGAAGATAATGGAGCGACACCTTTAAAGTATTAAAAGAAAAGAATGTCAATCCAGACTTACATGTGGAGCAAAAATAACTTTCAAAAATGAAAGCTAAATATCCTTTCGGACCAGAAAAAAGGCAAGAGAAATAAATCACTGCCAGCAGACTGTGTTATAAGAAATGTTAGAGAAAGTTCTTGAGGCAGAAGCAGTGACTCCAGACAAATATTTGGGGCTCTAAGAAAACAGTCACTTTCGAAAAGAGCTTGGCAGTATCTTATAAAATTACATATACCTTTATCATATGACTCAGCAATCTCATTTCTGGGCATTTGCCCAAGAAAAGTAAATACATATTACCACAAAAAACTCATACACAAATGTTTATGGAGGCTTTATTCATAACTGTCAAAAACTAGACATATCTAAAAAGTCTAACTGTGAATGAATAAACAAATTGTGGTATAGTCAGATAACGACTACTACTCAGTAGTAAAGAAGAACAAACCACTGACACATGGAACAACCGGGATGAACCTCAAAAGCATTACACCAAATGGAGAAAGCCAGACATAAACGTCCACACTGAGGGACAGGAAAGGATCTGTCGCCAGTGACTGGAGTGGTGGTGATGACGGCGAGGGGAGACTGAACCGAGGGTCGTAAGAGAACTCTTTGGGGTGATGGAAATATTCTGTATCTTGATTGTAGTAGTAGTTATAAGACTGTGCATACATTTGTCAAAACTCATAGAATTATTTACCTAATAAGGGTAAATGTATATAAATTACACCTCAATAACCTGACTAAAAAAATCATCTTATTAACACCAGGTCAATGTGATAGGGTAGTATAAGAATTTTCTCTCAAATTTTAGATATAAAGATACAACTTTTTATTTTAACAAAATAAACATGTTATTAGTCACACTACATCAAATACATTCCTTCAAAAGTTTCTGTATCTGATTTTTTTTAAAACAAAAATATTTTTATAGTATTTTATAACATATTAATGGAAGTCAGGAAAACATATTATCTAAGCACATAAGTACCAACACTGGAGATTATCAGACTAGCATACTAAACAGTTGGATTTCAACCATTAAAGGTTGTGTAAGAACAGCTAAACTTCTATCTGGGGAACATGCTGATTAAAGGGCCACGGAAGGTTAATGGGATTCTGGCACATTATCCTTTCTATAAATGATTCAAAACCAGGTAAAATCTAAATTACTTAGATACTGACAGGGGTTTTGACCTTTATGATAAAACATCTGTCGGGTTATTGTCCAGTATGAATGAAGTCCACACAGACCTGATACACATTTTAGAAACATGGCAAAGTGCTGAAAAAATGAATTTATTGTAGTAATTATTTTTAGTGCATAATGAAGTTATGACCATATTTAGAGTAAGAGTCAAAAAGGAAAATGAACAAAGATGAAACTCACTTTTGTAAAAATCACTTTATGTTAATTATTTTTATACCTTTATCACTGTAATGACAAAAACAGGTTAAATATTCAATATTTAAAATATGTATACACATTCATTTACATAATACATATATATTTAAAATAATCAGAAGTTATTTTAAGTCCCTTTCCTAGATCTCTTCTTTTTAAATTTTTAATTGATCAATAATTGTTTATATTTATGGGGTAAAATGTGATGTTTCGATCTATGTATACACTGTAGAAAGATTCAATAAAGCTAAATAACGTACCCATCATCTTACCAACTCACCATTTTTTTTTTGTGGTGAGAATGTTAAAAATCTGTTTTTTTAGCAATTATGAAATATATAATACACATAACTGTGGTCACCATGCAGTGCAACAGATCACTAAAACTTATTCCTCCAGTCTACCTGGAACTTTGTACACTTTGATCAACATCTGCCTTTTCCCCATCTCTCCAGTTAATCCTATCCTCTAGTTAACTACCTTTCTACTTTGTTTCTGTGAGATGAACTCTTTCATTAACAGATTACACAAATAAGCAAGATCATATAGTATTTGTCTTTCTATGTCTGGCTTACTTCACTTAGCATAATGTCCCCCAGTTCTGACCATGTTGTCATGAATGACAGTATTTCCTTCTTTTTAAAAGCTGTATAGTATTCCGTTGTGTATATATACCACATTTTATATATCCATTCATCCACTGAGGGACACTTATGTTGCTTCCATATCTTGGCTACTGAAATGAACATGAGGATGTAGATACCTTTTTGACCTTGTCATTTCAATTTCTTTGGGTGTATAACCAGAAGTGGGATTGCTGGATCATACGGTAATTCTGTTTTTAGTTTTTTGAGGCACCTCCATATTATTTTCCAAAATGACTATGACATTCCCACCAAAAGTATACAAAGGTTCCCTTTTGTTCACACCCTCGCCAACACTTGTTACAATTTCTCTTTTTGACAATAGCCATTCTAACAGATGTGAGGTAATATCTCATTGTGGCTTTAATTTGCATTTCTCTAATGATCAGAGATGAGAATTTTTTCATATATTTATTGGCCATTTGTATTTCTTTTGAGATATGTCTGTTCATATCCTTTGCCCGCTTGTTAATCACCCTATTTGTTTTCTTGCTATTGAGCTATTTGAATTCCTTATATATTGTGGATATTAACCCCTTATCAGATGTATGGTTTGCAAATATTTTCTCCCAATCTATAGGTTGTCTCTTTACTCTGTTAATTGTTTCCTTTGCTGTGCAGAAGCTTTCTAGTTTGATGCAATCTCATTAGTACATTTTTGCTTTTGTTGTTTGTGCTTTTGGAGTCCTATCCAAGAAATCATGCATTGCCCAGACCAAGGTCATGGAGCTTTTCTACTGTTTTCTTCTAGCTGTTTTATATTTTGGGTCTTACGTTTAAGTCTTTTATCTATTTTGAGAGTTGATTTTTGTATATGACATGAAATAAGAGTCCAATTTCACACGTGGATATCCAATTTTCCTAACACCACTTATTCGAGAGACTATCTTTTCCCCATTGTGTATTCTTGGCATCTTTGTCCAAAACAATTAACTATATAAATTTTCTGGGTTTTCTGTCCTATTCCACCGGTTGATGTGTCCGTTTTTATACCAGTACCATGCTGTTCTGATTACAATAACTTTATAATATATTTTGAAATCAGGGAGTGTGATGCCTCCAGCTTTGTTCTTTTTGCTCAAGATTGCTTTGGCTATTCAGGATCTTTTCTGGTTCCATACAAATTTTAAAATTGCTTTTTCTATTTCCATAAAAATGACACTGGAATTTTGATGGAAATTACACTGCATCTGTAGATCACTTTGGGTAACAGGGACATTTTAACAGTATTAATTCTTCCAATCCATGAACATAGGTTATCTTTACATTTATTTGTCTTTAATTTCTTTCATCAAAAGTTTATAGTTTTCAGCGTACAGATCTTTCCACCACCTTGGTTAAATTTACTTTGAAGTATTTTACTTTTTTATGCTATTATAAATGGGATTGTTTTCTTAATTTTTTTGGATAGTTTGTTGTTAGTATATAGAAACACTAGTGAGTTTTGTGTTGATTTTGTAACCTGCAACTTTACTAAATTTATTTATCAGTTCTAACAGTCTTTTGGTGGAGTCATTAGGGTTTTCTGTATATAAGATCATGTCATCAGCAAACAGACAATTTTAGCTCTTCCCTACCTATCTGGATGGTTTTTATTTCTTTTTCTTGCCTAATTGCTCTGCCTAGGACTTCCAATGCTATGCTGAATAGAAGTGGTGAGTATATAGTTAACTGTGTATTTATCCTTGTTTTCATTCTCTTTACCTAATCTATTTTTTAATATTTAATTTTTAATTAAATATGCATACGGAATGCATGTTATACATAAAGTTTAAATATTAATAACTAAACACCCATGTGCAGACACCAAGCTTAAGAAAGAGAGCATTATTCGAAAACCTCTTACATCCCTCCGTGATCATACCCCTCTTCTTTACTCCTACAAGGAACCACTAGTCTAATCATTTGTGTTTTTCATTCTTTTTACTTTTTAAATACTGTGTCTGAATGGATCTCTCAATGCTTATTTTGTCTTAAATGCTATTGCACTTTCTATAAGAGAAATCATATTATAGGTTTCTTCTGTAACTTTTTTCACTCAAAAGATTCCTTTGATATTTGTCCATGCTGCTGGACATAGCTGTGGTCTGTTTATCTGCACTACAGAGCAGCCCATTATATAAAAATATCACAATATCTATTTTTCATATTTTCCTCCTAATAATTCTATCCTCTCTAACATTCCTATCTATGTAGAATTTCAGAAATATTCTAAAAAGATTGAAATATTAAAACGTGTTTAAAAGGAGAGCAATTTTTCTCAGCCACTGTCCCCTTCAAGTTGGTTTATTCCCACATCTGTTTAAATCAGTTGTATAATTATGTAATTTAAATATTTATGAACCACTGCAATATGAATACAAAAAAGTTTTTCCTCTGAAAATAAAGTTGAGTACTTCGCAAAGACTCACTAAAGGCAGGTAGCTAAGTCAAGCTGTCGTTGACTCATGTGAGAAAAAGACAATTTGAAAGAATGAGTTAAAAAAATTTTCATAAAAACCTAGCGGACTTCAGCCCTCATATTTCTTTGTAAGTGCTTTTAAATTCTCACTACTCTTTAAGGAACTCGAAATGATGTATTTTGGGTGGTGAAAGAAAGAGTGTCAGAGGCTGCTTAAAGAAAAAGCTTTGTTTCTACTTCAAAGGATTGGCTTAAAAAGGTGCATTTATATTTCTTAAATAAAAATATGATATTTTTGGATTTCTTATGATTCCCAACTTTAAAAGTTTTTTCCTATATAGATCAATTATTAGACTCAATCACCTCAGTAAAGAGGGACTGTATCCTACGTATTTACTTTTACTTTTATTTGACAAAGGATTCAGGTAGCTTACAAAGAAATAAACTTTAATGATGTAAAAAATTTAAAATAAGAAAATTGAAGCAAAAGGTAAATAAGGGTACAAAAGAAAGATGCAGCCATGTTAATTTTAAGAAATGAATGTCACGTTACCCATTTTACTTTGCTAAGGATAAACTTATCCCTAAGTTTTCCAGTAATCAATAGAACAATGCAAACAAAGTTATGATAGTAAACTATCCTGGAGCTTAAAAACAAATATGAAAATAAAGAAATAAATAATCTGATACTCAGGAAAAAAAAGCATAGTTATTCATAATACAGAGAATAGAAAAACGTTTCTCCAGTAGATAATCAGAGGCATTTATAATGTAGTAACTACCAGCAAATTTTTATAATAAAAACAATAACAAGTCCCGTAAAGCCAGGTTTTGATGAAATAAATAATATGAAACACATACACACACATATAAATATAAATAAATATGATATAGGTTTATGTGTTGATGTATTTTTTAAATGAATGACATCTTGCTAAAATACAATTTATAAAAAACAATTGTAAGTAGAGCAAATATTCCATGATCCAATTTCTCTATATTCTAATTATATATATTAATAGAGGATTGGATTTTAGACCAATTTAAAGCAGTAGTTCCTAAAACATTTTGGGGTAAAATATCACTTTGAAAATCTGATCAGAATCTGACCAATTTCCCCAAATCTGAAATAGAATTTCTGGAAATACCCATAGATTTATAATATCTTACAAAGGCTAACTACCAATACCTTGGTATATAACCCAAGGCTAAAAATTCTTGGATTAGAGTAGTCATTGTGATTGTAGGTCCTTCACCCAGTGCTTGAAAACCATTTTCTCTTAGCTAGCATTCTACAAGGTCGAGCTTATATGGATTCAAGATTACTCCTTCTGCCAAGTACCTGGAGTAAAGATATTTTTAGCTGTAAGTTAAATGCAGAGTCATTATCTGTTGAGCTAAGGTAGGATTCACCTTCTTTCATAAAAACTGAGCTTAACAAAGATAGTGGTCTCAAACAACCACTCCAGTTGGAACCTAAGGGAGTACTTGTCAATAGGGTCAAGATTTTTCTTGGGTGAGGGGTGGCTGGAGAAGCAGTGTCCCCCATAATGCTGATACCCTCTGCCTCCCTTCTCCACAAAATAAATAAATAAATAATAAAAAGATTTTCCTTGGACAGCAATTTGGGTGTATTCTCAATACAGAGATAAACAATCAGAAATTCCATGCCAGAAAGTATGATTGAAAAAATTTTAGTCTGGAAAAAATTTCAAGTACTCCTTCACCTTAAATAGATCTTATGTAGCAAAGCATCCAGTAAAGTACATCCTGTTTTTAAGCAATGTAAATTCTGATATATGTGACAGGTTGAATTATTGTTCTCAATTCCTCACTCATCTGTAGTAATATGTATCTCCACACCCTTGCCATGGCCTCGTCATAGGTGTAGTGCATATCCTGTGGCTTTGAGCTTCATCACATGATGTATTTTAATAACAGCGGGTAAGCAAATATGACATGAGCAAAAGCTTAAAATGTGTGAAACAGGGCTTGCCCTCTTGTGCTCCTACGGCAAGAGAAGAATATGCCTCGGACAGCTACTGGCCCAAGGAAGATGAGTAACAAATGGACTAGAGCTGGACCTAAGAAACAGCTTGGAACCAAACCCAGACTAGCTCAGCCTTTATCAGTTGAACCTCAACTCCATACGTGAATGTGAGCAAGAAATAAAGGTTTAGGTTTGTATGAGCTTTCTGATGATTTCTTATTGAGCATTATTGTGGCAATTACTGACATATACAGTCGATAAGTTTGTAAATTGCAAAATGTAAACATCAATAACTAAATTACCACATAACCTATTGGGTATAAATCACTGGGGGCTTACATGTTAAGGGCATAATTTTCTTCTTCCTTGAGAGACGGTCATAGCATATCAAGACAACAATTCTCATCTACTTTGACTATGCTATTGATAGATATTTTCAGACTGTTTTTCCATCTATAAGACTTACGTTTTAATAGCTCAGTGGTTATCAAAGGCAGGGAGGAAGGAATGGTAAGTCCTGGTGAGGATTTAGCCCTGAAATTCTTAGAAGTGCTACTACATGGTAATAAAAAGGGGATGTGTTTTAATTGATTTTATTACTATCTCAAAATTCTCTACATATGAAGTATCCCCTTATTGCCTGAATCTGGGATGCGCTGCTCCCACTATACCACCCACCTTGGTGACCTATGAAACAACTCATGATTACTCAGAACATAAGATTCCAAAAGTGGAATTTTCAAAAATAATTTACAAAAAATACTTAAGTGAAATATATTAAATGTAGGTAGTACCAGAAGATCATTTATTTTATTACTATTAAAAGCTTTATGTAAAAGTTAATCACAATGAAAAAGGCAAGGTCTCTGAATCATAACCAAATTGGCATTATAATAGAAAATTATCTCAAATGTAAAGCCATTCAACCAAGCTAGTACTTACGTACTCTTTACATATATTAAGACCACATCTACCATTTAGTCTCACATTCCATTTTCAATATATTCTTTCTTTATTCATTAATTTGATTTTAGACATGTAAATAATCATCTCAGTAAACCAAGGGCCAATAAAAAATAAGAGCACTAATAAGAGCACTCTCAGATTTCCTTTTTTCCCCCCTTCCTAACGGTTCCTGAAGCACTTAACAGATTTCTTTTAGTCAATTAATATAGGTAATAAAGATCATAAAGATGATATAATTTTATTATTTTTTTTGTTTGACTCCCCGCCAAAGATGACGTAATTTTAAAAGTCTAAAGAAAAACCAATTGCCTCTTTGATTTCTTTTTCAAATTAGAGTAAATAAGAACACTGTTAAGTGGTATAGTTCATGAATAATCTTTTGAAGTTCTGAAACTGTAATCCTTTCAATTTAAGAATATTCAGAACTACATTAATTGGAAGATGCAGCTAAGATGAAATTCTTTAAATTAGAGTATACATACTCTACCTTATGTATAAAACATAATATGTAATATAGTATTATATACTGTAGCACATATAACAATACATACTCTATATTACTGCTGCCTTTGTTTTTACACAATTAACAAACTCCAAGCCACAGATATAGAAGTATAAAACAACTAGCAATAGAACTAATCTAAATGAATATCTCAAAAATATTTTTAAGTCTTACTTTTATTAAGTAAAGTTTACTTACATTTAATATTAAAAGTTTACATACCTGATGATCCAAAAACTACATCCCAAGGGGAACTAATGGGTTGTTGTTCTCCTTTTGCTCCACCTTCCTTATCTGTACCTTGAATTCCAATGCCAGCTACAGTGCTCACCTTCTCAGCTTCTAAGTCAATCTACAGAAATTTAATGGATGTTTTATGCAATGAATGTTAACTTTTGCTTTTGTCTTTTGCTACATAAAAGATTTCTAACAGAACATTTAGAGAATATTTACAGCACAATGTTTAAAAAAAGGCTAATCAATTATGGGGTGAACTTGTTATTGAAATGCACACAATCAGTTCCTTTCATTCCCTACCTGTCCATTCCTCCAATTTTCCTTACATACCTGTCTCCCATCATGCCTTCACCAGAACTAGTGTTGATCTCATCTTAACTATGAAATATTTTTAAAGAAAATGAAATTTTAAAACACAATCTAGCAAAATACATATTTCTTAAAATTAAATGTACAGATTTCAGTTATGCAGAGCTAGTAATTGACACATATAGAATTTAATATTTGCCAAGCACTGATCCAAGAGTGAGCCAACCAACCAGCTATCCAGCATCCTCATAATAACTCTATGACTATGAATTTCATATTTTAGAGGACACTGAGGCACAGATCGTTAAGTAACTTTCTCAAGATCCCACAGTTAGTAAGTCAAGAATCTGGGATATGAACCCAGGCAGTTCTATGACACTATGTTGACTCTACTTTATAAACTGAAAATCTAATATATTCTACTGGAAAAAAGATATTCTGCTTTCATCTCCTGAGACCGTCTTCCCAATATTCTATCATGAAAATCTTCAAACATACAAAAAAGTTAAAAAATCTTACAGCAAATATCCATACACCCACCACCTAGACACAGTCTATCAATATTTCATTTAATTGCTTTATCACATATTTTTATCCAGCCATCAACAGAAAGAAATTTTCCTTATTCCCCAAAACTATAGCAAATATTAAGCTTTTGGAGAACATTTATATGCATTCCCTTTAAGATGAGCATGACAAGATACCCATCATCACTGCTAACACTTAAAAACAACAGAGGAAAAAACAAACAAACAAACAAAAACAATAGAGGTACTGGCCAGCAATATAATAAAAGGAAATCGAAAGTTTAAAAATCATAAGGGAATTTTTTTTTTTTTTGCAGACAATATAATGATTTACATAAGAAACACCAGATGTTTTTGGCAGAGAGGGACAAGCTGGTTCTAAAATTCTAATTGAATTGCAAGAGACCCAAGATAGCCAAAACAATCTTGGAAAAAAAAGAAAGCGGGAGGACTCATAGTCCTGATTTCAAAACTTATAAAAAATTATGGCAATCAAAACAGTGTGGTACTGGCATAAGGACAGACATATAGACCAACAGAATAGACTTGAAAGTCCAGAAATAAACCCATACATCTAAGATCAATTGATTTTCAACAGGTTGGCAAGACTATTTGATAAACAAAGAACAGTCTCTTCAATAAATGGTTCTGAAAAAATTGGATATCCACATGCAAAAAAAATGAAGTTGTACCCCCCACTTCATACCATATACAAAAATCAACTCAAAATGGATGAGAGACCTAATTATAAGAGCCAAAACTATAAAACTTTTAGAAAAAAATACAGGAGCAAATCTTTGTGACCTTGGATTTAGCAATAGATTCTTATACATAACATCAAAAGCATAAGCAACGAAGGGAAAAATGGATAGATTAGGCATCATCAAAATTTTAAACTTTTGTGTATCACAGGACATTACGTGAAAAGGCAAGCCAAAGAATGTTTAAAAGTATTTGCAAATCAATATTTCATAAAGATCTTATAACTAGAATAAAGAATTCTCATAACTCAGTTATAAGAAAGACAAATAACCCAATAAAAATTGGCAAAAATTTGAATAGACACTTCTTGAAGATATACAAACAGCCCATAAGCACAGGAAAAGATGCCTCACATGCATATCAAAACCACATTAGATGCCACTTGATATCCAATAAGATGGCTAGAATTTAAAAAATGAAAAATGACAAGTGATGGGGAGGATGTGGAGAAGTAAGAACCCACATATATTTCAGGTAGAAAGGTAAAATGGTGCAACTGCTGATGAAAACAATTTAGCAGTTCTCAAAAAATTAAACGCAAAACATGTAACTCTGCAATTCTGGTTCTAGGTATCTACCCATGAGAAATGAAAATGGATGTGTATGTAAAATTTGTATATTAATGTTCACAGCAAGATTATTCGTAATAGCCCAAAACTGGAAACAATCTAAATGTCCACCAATGGTGAATGAACAGATAAAATATCATATATCCATACAACGGAATGCTATCCAACAACATAAAAGAATTAACTACTGACAGGCTATTTCATAGATGAACCTTTCATTATGCAAAATGAAAGAGGCCAAACACAAGAAAACATATATTATGTGATTCTATTTATATAAAATGTTTAGAAAAGGCAAATTTATAGAGACAGAAAGTAGATTAGTGGTTGCTCTGGGATGGGGTGGGAATGGAGATTATCTACAATTGGTCATGAGGATGAAAAATGTTCTAAAAACAATTTATAGTTACAGTTTGTAAAACCTGTTAAATTTATTAAAAATTACTGAATTGTATACTTGAAATGGCTATACTTTATCATATGTAAAATACACCACGAGAAAATCATTTAAAAAAACCATGCAAACAAAACGTTTTACAAAGTCACATACAAATAAAAAGAGATGCATAAAACCAGAATGGCTGCCTATAAGTATGTTTATGTAAGGGGAATGACAGTGAGAGTTGGGAATGGGTATGTAGGACAATTTATAAATTAATAAATTATTCTAAACAAGAGAAGGGTCTGCATGAAACAATGACGTTTGTGAGCTGTGAATGTAGGAGTACAAACAGCTCAATCTCTGCAAATGAGGTCTTAAACAAAAACAAAATAAATATTCTTGTATTTTTAAAAGAAAAGGAAGAAATCATAATTCCAATTCCTATTTTTACAGACACTAAACTAAGTCATACAATATAGAAAAACTTCAGGTAACCCAAATTTATTGTGATTATGTTACGTAAATGCATAAATATTTGAAATGCTGCACTCATGGTCAATATTACAAAATCTATTACAGTCTAAAGAAGGAAAAACATACAATTAAAAAGGACAAGTACTCCCTCAATGTTGCAGGCTAGCTATCTTACTACTTCACTATCACTTACTATACTGTTGGATGTTTATGACACTGATGAATTATAGATGTATACAATCCCCAAAAGATAAAGAAATATTGATCTTTAGGAGCTTAGTAATAGGAAGCCATTTTCTACCAAAGAATACACCATGGAAATGGAAATATTAGTCCTTCTTATTACCATGAGAAGCTCTGCCTGTGAAGGGCTCCCTGGTCAAATAAGTTTAGAAATACTGCACAAATATCCCCCCACTAATGTACTCAACAATATGTTAACATATTTAAGTCTTTAAGACTTTCAAAAAATACATCTGCTTTAGTGTATTTATGCACAAAATCCTTTTTTCATGTAACACCTTTTTGTACTAAGAGGGATACACACTTTTGAAAACACTTCATTAAAGAGGTGTTGTTTGCTCATCAATTCATTCAACAAGTATCTACTCAACATCTACCAGAGGCCAGGTCCTGTTCTAGGTGCTAGGATTTTAGCAGTAGAGAAAACATATTTCTTGCCCTCATAGAGATTTACATTACAGACGATATATATTCTCTGTATGCTTTTTCTAGTATATGTATATAGGTGATAATACTATCAGATAAATGAGGATAAATGTCAATGTTGAAAAAAACAGTGAGTAAAGCAAAGAAGTATTCGAAACAATGTGTTTAGACAGGATGGGTTAGATGAACTATTTTCCAAATAGATGGCAACTTAAAGACCAATGGATTATAGCCAAAAGAGCGATCAGTAGAGAATGTTTAGAATAACTGGGTATATCTACAATGGAATGTGCTACAATCATATCATTCATATGACTAACAAGGAAAAAAACAAAGAAAAATCTGAAAAACATTACGTATGGTATGATTCCGTTTGTTTAAAAAAGTTCTCTAGAAATAGTCTTTTTAATATAAATTTATTTGTATATGAGTAGAAAATGTGTAAAAAAAGACATCTTAACAATGGTTGGTTACCTTTGGGGAATAGGAATGGATTATCATGGGACGTTTTTAGCTTTGCGTATTAACTGATTTCTTAAAAACAAGAACGCACGTTACTTTTATAATGAGATAAAACAAAATTTAACACTAATGAACTAGTAAGTATTTCCAGCCAAAGCATAAGAGTTGAAGGGAGGAAGGAGTGGTACAATTTTTTTCTAGTTTGAGAAAATTTAACTGAAAAAGGACAAAAGGATTGCTCTGTAAATTAGTGGTTAAGAAAATACTTCAAAATGAGGCGCTTTGGGGTGGGGTTAGGCACGTGACTTTGAAACAAAGGATTAAAAAAAGAACTATATGTTCTTCTTCTGTGGCAACTACATTCTGACACAAAGAAAAACAAAACTAGAGCAAGCACTTGGGAAAAAAGCCGAATAAGAATGCTTTGAAGCCGGGCGCGGTGGCTCACACCTGTAATCCTAGCACTCTGGGAGGCCGAGCCGGGTGGATCACTCAAGGTCAGGAGTTGGAGACCAGCCTGAGCAAGAGTGAGACCCCATCTCTACCAAAAAAAATAGAAAGAAATGATCTGAACAACTAAAAATATATATATATATATATATATATAGAAAAAATTAGCCGGGCATGGTGGCGCATGCTTGTAGTCCCAGCTACTCAGGAGGCTGAGGCAGAAGGATTGCTTGAGCCCAGGAGTTTGAGGTTGCTGTGAGCTAGGCTGACGCCACAGCACTCACTCTAGCCAGGGCAACAAAGAGAGACTCTGTCTCAAAAAAAAAAAAAGAATGCTTTGATATACTTAAGCATCATCCTGTAGCTGCAAATACTTAATGCAGCAAATAAGTATTAGTTTTTCTGATTAGAAGTATTAAAATGAAAAATTACCTTTCTTATAAGGTGGTTCTCAGTGTCTGCCACATATATGATATTATTCCTTATGGCTACACCTTGTGGAGAATTAAAAGTTGACTCTGAAAATATTCCATCTTTTCTTCCAGGGTTGGGTCCTAAAAGACAAGACAGTCATAAGACAAAACTTTCCCACTTAAAAAGCGATCTCACAAAAAAATAAAATTTGTATCTACTGCTGGGATTTTAATATAAATAACATGATAATTCTACCTAAAAATTGAAATGTTTCCCAGGATATCTACTTTTCTCAAGAGTTTGAGTTTGGTAATGACAGGGTTTACAGTGTAATTACTAGTGCACTTAAATATAGCAGCATATACCAGAAGAAAATAATCTTAAAGGCATTCTAATTACCTATTACCTACACTAGAAAGATTTAAAAATAATTTCAATCTTTTAG
Organism: Avahi laniger; assembly: GCA_963575035.1. Taxonomy (NCBI): domain Eukaryota; kingdom Metazoa; phylum Chordata; class Mammalia; order Primates; family Indriidae; genus Avahi; species Avahi laniger. The sequence goes on along the minus strand of CAUYSK010053871.1, from coordinate 13,791 downwards.
CAAGGAGATAAACAATTTTTAACAATTTCAAAAGATATAATCCTTTGATAATACAATGAAAATTATGATCTTTTTCCCTAAAAAAATATACATGCCCCAAAATGTTGCAAACTATCCTAGATCCCGAGGACCATTCCAGCATGTCATTAAGAGTCCAAAGACCTCAGGTTAGCAATCCTTCATATCTACTATTTTATTAATACTCTGTCACAAAGTCCAACAATATCTCATATACACTTTAAGATAGACAAAGAGTGATTCTGGTCTACTTCTTAGCTTTTGCAATGCAGGCGGAGTTTCAAGGGTGGAGAGTATAACACAATAAAATATAATTGTTATTCCATGACAGGAGATAAGCCATTTAAAGCCTCTAAGTCAGAAGTTCCAAACTGCCTTGCAGAACATCACTGTCCTAGATGTCAGTAGAAGAGGCAGTATAACGTAGTGGCTAGAAAATGAACTCAAGAACCCAACAGACTTATGTTAAACCCCAGCTCTATCTTTTCCTAGCTAATGATCTGGACAAGTTCTTTGTGTCTCAGTTTTTCTCCTATAAAATGGAACTAATGATATATCTAACTCATAGCATTGTGAGGACAAAAATAAGTTACTATAGGTGAAGTGCTTAGAATAACACCAAGCATATAGCGTTTGCTGTAAGAATTATTACTAATAATAATACTATTATTGTTGTTGATAAGAGCTCCCTGAAAAAAAAAAAAAGGATAGTTCTGTGAACACTTCAAGTTGGAAAATACTGTGTACTATAACCCCCTCTATTCATGATATTCATGAGGCACATTAGAAGGGTAAATGATCTGAGAAGTTCTATGATACCACCACAACAAAAATCTGTTAAATCACATCAAATCTGTGTTTCCTGAGTGTATATGACCAAACAATTCTTTTTAAAAAATTGAAAAATAACTATTAATATATCACAAGATAACAGTATTCTAGAAACATGTTTAGGAAATATAGCTTACTACTGGTTTACAAAGAATATTCGCCTATACTATTTTGAAAATTACAGAATCTATTAAAAACTCTTTTTTTTTTAAAGGCAAAGACTGTAAGTTTATGTTTATTAATCTATTTTCAGCATTAAGAAACTACATTAAAAATGATGGTAACATTAATATAACCAATCCATATATTAATAAATTTAAACTGCTACAAGATACTTTTTCAGTAGCAATTCTCATAAATGCCTATTACAAATCAAAATACCAAGCAGCCAAAACAAAACAAACACCACAAAACACAATATATATTCTGCCTTGGTATACTAAGAATAACACTGGGGCTTGGGAGTATGATTAGCTTATTTGCAACAGGAACTCAGATACCCCTACTATATGAACTTATGTTGCATATGTTACTAAACCAGCATTGATTGCAAAGAGATGAATTCCTTTTCTCTTTGACTAATATACTGTTAGATGTCAGTTCAGTCTGGATAAGCAGAATTAATAGAATGTACTTAATAGATTTTATTAATTATGTAGAGATAACCAAGAGGCATTTTTAGATCTAAGACTGGAGAGACATAGAACAAAATCATCTACACTTGCATGGTAATACTGATGTTCTGCTATACCCAAAGGAAACAGATCCAGAAGCATACTTACAAGGAGAGAAAAGTAAAATTATCTGCAAATCCTAGCTTATTTACTTTATAATCTAAATCTCAAGTTTATAGGGTACTGTCAGGGTCTTAAAAAAGATAAGGATATATTTTGTTGGAAAGTAAAATATAATATTCCCATTTAAAATGTCTGAAATTCAAAATATATATAATTTTTTAAGACACAATAAGTATGGCAGTTTTTTTAAAAAAATAAGATGGGATACATAATTATACTTAAAAGCTATAATTTAACAATTTCCTCCTTTTGACCTAGAGCTTTTTGGGCATTTTTGTTTACTTTATGAGGGAGTAAAATGAGGTTAATTCAGATACCATACATTAATTAACAAAATAATTTTGTGGTGAGCTTAAAAGTCAATGCGTATCACCTTTCTATAACTAGTTCTTATTTATAAATTTAAATTTTTATATATTTACCTATTTTACTATAAAATGCATTATATATAATTAGAAACAAACTTTACCTCCAATGCTGTATTGGATTTGTCCATTTTTCCAAACGACCAAAATTCTATGATGTCCAGTGTCTGCTATTACCAATCTGTTAGTAACATGGTCTATTGTTACTTTGCCAGGAAATAGCAATGGTGAAGGTGGCAAAGAATCTTTATACAGTTTTATCCCTATTTTATTATCTCTGATTTGTCCTCTGTCTTTGTAATACTTTAAAGCTATTGAAGTGTATAAAAATAATTTATCTTTGTGTCCTTCGCCAATCAAAGAAAACAACATGTTTCCACGGGGTCCAAGTATGACCAGAGTTGGCCAGCAGGAAACTTCCAGTTCTTGCCACAGGCTGGCATCTGCATCATTAACCACAGGGTGGGTGATATTGTACCGAAGAACAGCACTCTTAATGTTATCCAGGACTTTTTCATTTGGAAACTTAGCCGAGTGAACACCAACAACCAGAAGACCATCTGAAAGAGAAGAATGATATGTTAAATATCATGAAATATTAAAGTCTGTACATCATCATCAACATATTAGGTTTTGCGTCATTTATAAATATAAGCAGTCTACATTTTTTTTTTTAAAGTAGAACTACATTAGTATCTCCAATGCATTTAAACACACAAAAAGATTAACACATTTAAATCTTATGATAATCTTGATTACTACATAAAAACACATATGATCAAATTCATGTGCCTTTTGCAGGATTAAAACTCTTTATGTCCTCTATTTAGAGAAAGCTATAAAAAATAGTTTTTATTTTCTTATGAAGATGTTGAAATTTCTTCCATCTAGAATAAGTCCCTCTGAAATTCAGAGTTGATTATGACTGTTTTTGTTGGGTATTTATTTTCAAATTATTCTCATAAATTTTCTGACCTAACCTTAACATTACAAATTAATGGAATAAAATAAGATACTTCTATAATATGAGGTTTTTTATTTATTTAAAATTCCTACTATACGGTTCTTAGAACAAACCTTCTTATACACGGAACTGCTGAAAACTAAAAACAACTTTATTTCTTTTATCTAATCAATATATTATTTCAAAAAGTTAGTACAAAAAAAAGTAAGACGTGTTATGCTGGATTCAGAGAAAAAACTCAAAATGATTACCAAGGTAACAGAGGTAACAACAGCTATGTAAATTCAAATCTCCCAACACACCTATCAAAAACTACTCAAACCAGCATGAAGAACAAACAAAACCAGACAAATCAGGAGGTGTAATCCCCAACAGCTCACCCTTCTATTACTATAACTAACTCTCAGCCAGAACGCATACACACCCCTCTGCTTGAAGACTGAGAAAAGTAAACAAAACCAAAGGGATTATGGAAGGGGGTCAAAACTTGGAAAAGCAAATCACATAAGGGTGAGTTTCCAATTTTATTCTGGCTGGTTTTGCCCTGAGAGTGGGCCCCAGCTTTAAAGTCATATAGTAGCTAAAACTCCGACAGAAACCCCATTGCATTTCTGGCCCAAGAAACCAAGAAAACTGGACAATATGAGGGAAAGCTTTAGGGGAAGAGAGTTGGAGAAGGTGATTCCTCATTTCTGAGCATAAATACTCACAAGTCTTGGTTTAACCTCTACCCATGTGTGAGACAGCCCCAAAAAAGTGTAGCAGATGTCGAGAGAGCTGAGAACTGAATTACTGGGTCAACAAAAGGGGAAAGAGCTGCTGGAAGATGAGACAAAACTTATAATTTGAACTAACAGGGTTGAATGCCTATTAAAACAAAGTTCTTGATATTCTCTAGAGGACTATAACAAAACCCAGAGTTTACATATTGTAACATTTCAATGTCCAGGATATATTAATAATCCAAAATTACCTGACACCCAAAGAACAAGGTCATGTGACTTATCACGAAAAAAATATCAACAGATACCAATGCCAAAATAAAACAGATGTTTGAGTTAGCAAAGACTTTAAAGCAGCTATGATAATTACGCTTCATAAGGTAAAGAAAAACCCATATGAAATAAATGAAAAGATAAGAAATATAAACAGAGAAATACAAACTATAAATAAAAACTAAAAATTTTAGAACTGAAAAACACCATAAATTCACTGGATGAGCTCAATAGCAAAAAGGAGATGACAGAGAAAAGGTCAATGAACCTAAAAGACAGCTCAACAGACATTATCCAATCTAAAGAACACAAAGATAGAAGACTGAAAAAAACTGAACAGAACCTGAGAGACCTGTGAACAGTTTCAAAAGATAAAGCACTGAGTCCTAGAAAGAGAGAGACAAAACCTCATGCACAACAAATAGCCATATTAAACATATGAAAAGACGTTGAACTCTACTCTCAAATGCAATTTAAAATTATACCAAGATACCATTTCTTATCTATTAGATTGGTAAAATTTAAAAGTATGTCAAAACATTTTATTGAAGTAGCAGTGGAGAAAAAGAGGGACACTCACACACTGCCAGTAAAAATGCAAACTGGTACAACTCTCCTGGGGGGAATTTGGCAATACCTAACAAGACTATATATGCATTTAACCTTGATCCAGCAATCCCACTTCTAAGAATTTACCCTTAAGATATACCACCAGCAAGACAAAAGTGTATCCACAAGATTATGTATTGTTTGTAACTGCCAAATATTGAAAGCTTAGATAAGAGCTTCCAATACACACAGGAAAGAGGCTGAATAAATTATGGTACACACACATAATGGAGTACTATGCAGTTGTTTTTAAAAGCCAAAAAGTTCTCCATGAACTGATATGGAATGGTCAGTTACATGAGGATAAACTGTTACATGAAAAAAGTAAAGTATATAAAAATGTCTAATGGTATTATTATCGTTTTATTTGAAAAAAGAAAAGGACATTTAAATACATGGGACAGAAATGGGAAGGCAAGAACAAATAGAAGGAATGGGTGGACAGAATGAGTACACCTTTCTGTTTAGTTCTCACTTCGAAGACCATGTTGTTTTACACACTCAAAAACAAATAAAATCAACACAGATTGGGGGAGGGAGTACCTAAAATGGAATGCAAATAGAAATAACTGAATTTAACTGTACTTCAAACGAATAACTTAACCTCACGGGGGTGGGAGGGACTAACCTAAGTAATTTTTTAATTATTTGGGAGGGACTAGAAGAAGCGAAGACACCCCAGGAGCAACAAGCACATTTAGTTCCCAGATCTTGGTTTCTCGACACCATTCCCCACTGAAAGGAATCATACCTCCTTAGAGAAATGGCTGGTTCAGGGACAGGGCTGGCAAAGTACAAGACGAATCTGGAAATATTTTGGTGTGATAAGTAAAAAGTGCTCAAAAAGTGATAAGGACATGTCGAAAGAACAAAGGCGACAGCCTGAAGGGGATCCCATTAGTCAGATCACGGACAACTTGAAAATCAAAATAAATAACGAAAGTAATGAATAAGAATCTACGAATTGAGTCAAGTCCATAGGTATATATGTATTACATGTGCAATATTTATCAAAAAATATATAACGTATCATGTATATTTTCTTTCTGATCAATATTCCCCAACACTTCCTTGGAGAAGTGATGACTTCAGAGTTGAGATCTGAATGATGAGAATGTGTTAAGTAGGTGAATAGAGTGTTGAAGGAGATTCCAGGGAGAGAAAACAGCACTGTATGCTTCCTGTTTATATAATGGGAAGCATGAACGATAGAAGACTAAAGAAGGTACATGACTAAGCAAAGAAAACAAAGAAAAGCATGGGACAAAATGAGAATAAACATACAGCCCTGTAAGTCATGTTAAGAATTTATATCTTTATTCTAAGGGCAATGGGGAGTCTTAAGGACAATGAAGTACATAAGTCTCAAAGATACGTTACACTAAACTCATGGCCCTCCCCTCCAAACGTGTCCCTTCTACAGTATTTCCTGTCACTGAATAGTACCATCATCCATCCAATTATACAAGCAATAAACCTACGTAGGGTCTCTCTGTGATAAGCAATCAGCCCTCCATCATTACCCACATTTAATTCACAATCAAGTCCTATTGATCTTATCACCCAAGACCAGTTTCAAGTTATTATCATGTCTCAGGAAGAACAAGAACCTTGTCATAGATATTCTACATCTATTCTTACCCACCAGTTAGTTACCCATCCAGGAGTCAAATTGATCTTTTAAAAAACACAGATCTGATCATGTCACTCTCTTGCAGAAAATCCTTCATTGGCTTTCCATTGTTTCTAGTATAACAACCAAATCCCATCTCTCCAGCAACTTCTCCACATCCTTCTCCTCCCTCAGTGTTCTAGAAACTTGACCTTCCTTAAGTTCTTCAAGAATATCATTATTTCTCTTGCTTTAAGGGCTTGACACAGTGCCTCTGTCTGGAATATTCTCATCGTTTCTCACCTAGTAAAATTACTCTTGTCTTTTAGAACCTAAGCTCAATTTTTACTTTCATATGAAAGCTTACTTTAATTCTTCCAGATTAAACTCCATTATTTGTCTGTAATTCTCCTTCTTAGCACTAATCAGAAATTATAAAAATATGTGTGTGATATTTTGATAATATACCTCCCCGTTAGACTGTAATTCCTATTAATTATATAGGGATCATGCATGCTTTATTATTTACCAGCACAGTGTCTAGTACGTAGGTAGGAAATAAATGAATGGACAGGATATAAATACTAAAGAAATTTATATATTTGTTAAATATATAAACCATTTCCTATTGTCTAAATAGGATATCTATATTGATCTACATGCAAAGACAGTTGCCACATATTTACTTTTCCCATTTTTTTCAGTAAAAACCTTAAAGTACACAGAGATTTTTCTTAAATTACACTGCTTTTTCTGTTAATCATACACAATAAAAACCGGGCATAAAAGATTCTCCCTTTTATGACTCTTTTGCTAACATAAGGATCAAAACTACTCCACTTAAAAGAAAATATGGAACGAAGGAAAGGGAAAGAAGAAAGAAGGAGAGATGGAGGAGGAAGGAAGGGAATGAGGGAAGGAGAAACCGTATCAAAAATTCAACTGCTTCTAAAATATTAGTAATAACTTTTTGAAATAAATAATTTTAAAAGCTTGAAAGGAGTTATTTTTTTAGAGAGGTATACATATATAGATTCAACTGTATTCAACTGCAATTGTATATACTATAGTGGAAAATGTAGTTTAATCATAGCTAATATGCAAGGATTGAGAAGAGAATATTTGAGGCACTTTCAAAAATGTTTTTAAAAAAACCTGTAAACTGAGACATTCTGAGATCTAAAAGGCAAGCATGACTGTACTAGACAAGAAGAATGAGAAGGTCCTTCTGGGCAGAGGAAACACTATGTGTCAAGGTGTTAAAGCAAGAGAAATAATGATATTGAGAAAGTGAAGGAAAGCCAAGGAAGCTAGAACAGCCTTGAGGGAGGAGAAGGCTGTGGAAAAGATGTTGGAGAGGTAGAATGTTAGTTTTTGTACTAAGAACAACAGAAACATGAACTAAAAGAATCAAAACAACTGAACACTGAACAAATTGAAGCAGAGATCAGAAGCAAATTTGAAAGCCAACCAAAAATTGATGTCAGGCTGTTATCCACACTAAACATCCTCAAAATCTGCCATAAATTGGCCAATATTTTCCTAGTACTTTAACTATTTAAGAGCACACAGTAATAAATAGATGAACTGCTGAAAAAGGAAAATATAAAATGTGTACATAAAAGAGTTAACAGAGCAGGCTTGACTGCTATCCTTTGAAAGGCCTGCACACAAGATTGGCTCTTGCCTGGCATCTGGGAACTTAGGTTTTGGGAGGGTTTTCACCATTAACAAAACTGGTAAGAGTAGCTCACTATATCTAACCTGTTTGTAAAAACAATACAGTTTATGTGCTGAACACCTGCTTTCCCTTTGGGCATCTAAAATTTTGGAACATGGCAATAGGCAGAAGCTGCCTATGTAAACAGTCCCCAATAAAAACCTTGGGCACTGAGCCTCTAATGAGTTTCCCTGGTGGGCAAGATCTCAAAGGTATTGCCACAGCTCTTGGCTGGGGGAATTTAGCATATCCTGGGTTGACTCAACTGAGAGAAGACTCCAGAATCTTGCACTTTGTCTCCCCTGAACTTAGCCCCATGCATCTTTTCCCTTTCCTGATTTTGTTTTGTATCCTTTCACTATAATAAAGCATAGCCATGAGTCCTCCTAACAAATTATTGAATCTGTAATGGTTTTGGGAACCATGACACAAAGTAAAATTATGTATTGATTCATTTAAAGGCTCAGTTTCACTATAAAATTAAAAATGCAATCTCCTAATTTTTAATAAAGTGTTAAAAAAGGTATATATTACATAATGAGAATATTAGCACTTACTCAGTAGTAACATGAAATTCAGATTTTCAAAAGCCTGATTTAGTTATACATCAGCATACGCCTAGAAATCACATGTTAAAATATGTGAAGTTTTCCTAATAGACGTTTTCTTATAAAACAAGAATGCTTTTCCTCATATAATGGCCATTGTGCTAAATTTGAGTATTATATAACATACGATTAATGTATACAGCATAAAAACGTAAAAAAAAAAACTTAAACTTTCTACTCTCAAGTAGAAAAGGGAAAAATACCACTGAGGTACCTGTCAGTTTAATATAAACGTGCCAAATTATGAATTAATAACCTTAGGGCACAGATACATTCTTAAAAAATGTTTAAACATCAGAAGAAGTCATTACTATTAAGTTATCTTTTACTCTTTGCTTTAAAACTCACTGGCGTTTGTAATTTCTCATATGCCACTGTTAAATTGATACTGGCCCCTATTATAAAATGGAGTTTAAAAGACGTACAGAGGAAGGAGATTGATTATTAAATTGGGCCTCTTCCAAAGTATTTTGAATTAATAAGCACTTCCTCACTCTGTGGATTTTTGGTTTTTTGATAAAATGAACTGAACAGTCCATGGAATTTAAAATACACTGCCAAATGTTGCTTCAAGAACATAAATAGCATTGTAGCAGATATGCTCAGAAATACATCAAATAATAATGAGAGAAGACAATTTAACAAGAAAGAAAATTTAATTTAGTGACAGCTTACTGAATTGTTATGTGATCACATCTGGGTATGTCTGCTTTTGTGAACATGAATTGAACTTATCTTCTGATCAATATAAAAACCTTTTAAGTTACCGAGATTTTTATATAGTAGCACATTATTCAAGTAATATTTCTTTAAAATTACAATGTTGAGATCATTAAACAAGCATTTTTTTAATGCTTAAAAATTTATTCCACAAATAGTATTCTAACAGCCAAATACAGAAAAACAAAATAGTCAGTCAGTATTTTACCACCCCAACAAATGAGCTATTTGGGTAACATATCATACCCACTGATATGCTAGTAAACTAGCTCTTTTATTCCGACAAGGGTAAGAGGGAGCAAAAAGCAATTTAAAAAAAAAAAAAAAACCCCGGTTTGTAGCATTTGTTGACATCCATAGTATAAATACTCCCATTGTAGCTGACGTCAAGCTTACAATTGGCTCATAAAATTTCTTACTTATTTAACAAATGGCTCTCACCATTTTTCAGGAGTAGCTCCAACATATCATTGACTATACCGCTCCCAATGGGGCATAATATTGTCCCTTTAACATTCATTTTAAAAATAAGGGTTAAAAACCCATTTTTGTGTTTAGTTTTTTTTTCCATAACATTTACTATTTTAATCACTTGTGAGCATACAGTTCATGGTATTAAGTACACATTCATAGTGCTGTGCAACCATCGCCATCCTCCATCTTTAGAACTCTTTTTGTCTTGCAAAACTGACATGGAAAACAAAATCCACGGAACAATGGCTCCCCAGCCCCTGACAACCACTATTTTACTTTCTGTCTCTATGATTTTGACTATTCTAAGTACTTCGTGTAAGTGGAATCATACAGCATTTGAATTTTTGTGACTGGCTTATTTCACTTAGCATAATATCCTCAAAGTTAATCCATGTTGTCAGAATTTCCTTTTTAATATTCAATAATATTCCATTGTATGCATATACCACATTTTTCTTATCCATCACCTGTCAATGAACACTTGAGTTGCTTTCATAGTTTGGCTAGTGTGAATAATGCTATTATATATAGGTCTACGTAGATTTACTATTTCTTCATGGTTTAGTCTTGGTAGATTTTGTGTTTTTAGGAATTTGTCTATTTCACCTACGTTATCCAATTTGATGGTATAAAAATGTTCAGAGTGCTCTCTTATAATCCTTATTTCTATAGAATCAGTAGTACTGTCTCTACTTTCATTCCTGATATTAGTAATTTGAGTCTTCTTTTTTTATTAGTACATCTAGCTAAAGGTTTGTCAATTATGCTGATATTTCTGAAGAACCAACTTTTGGTTTCACTAATTTTCTCTATTATTTTTCTATTATCTATTTTGCTTCCTGCTTGAATCTTTATTTCCTTCCTTCTGTTAGCTTTGGGTTTACTTTATTCTTCTTTTTCTAGTTCTTTAAGTTATAAAGTTAGGTTGCTGACTTGAAATATTTCTTGTTTTTTAAATTTTTAAAATTTTTTGTAGAGACAGGATCTTGCTATGTTGCCCAGGTTGGTCTTGAACCCCTGGCCTCAAGGGGACTTATTTCTATTATTTTGCTATTTGTTTTCTACATGCCTTGGGAGGATCCCTTGGCCTCCCAAAGTGCTGGGATTACAGGCGTGAGCAACCATGCTGGGCCTATTTTTTTGTTTTTTAATGTTAAGTATTTATAATTATAAATTTCCCCATTAGCACTGTTTTCACCATGTGCCATAAGTTTTGACATGTTGTGTTTTCCTTTTCATTCATCTCTAAGTGTTTTCTAATTACCCTTGTGATTTCTTCTTAGGTTCACTGATTGTTTAAGAGTGTGTTGTCTTAGTTACCACAAATTTCTGAATTTTCCAGTTTTCCTTCTGTTATTGATTTCTAACTTCATCCCATGTGACTGGAAAAGATACTTTGTATAATATCTATCTTAAGTCTGCTGTGCCTTAATTTATGGTCCAACATATGGTCTATCCTGGAAAATGTCCCATATGCACTTGAAAAGAATGTATGTGTCCTATTGTTGGGCACAGTGGTCTGTATATGTTGGATATCGAATTCTCCAACTACTATTGTAGCAGCATCCACTTCTCTCCTCAATTCTGCCAATTCTTATTTCATATATTTTGATGGTCTCTTATTAAGTGCGTGTTTATAATTGTTTTATCTTCTTGATGTACTGAACTTTTTATTAATATATAATGTTTGACCTTTTGAGATTTAAAGTCCATTTTGTCTGATATTAATATAGCTGCTCTCTTTTGGCTACTATTTGCATAAGATATCCTTTTCTCTTTTACTTTTAACCTATTTATGCCCTTGGATCTAAAGTGAGTCTCTTGTAACCAACGTATAGTTGGACCATGTTCTTTATCCATTCTGCCAATCTCTGCCTTTTGATTGGAGAGCTTAATCCATTTATATTTAAAGTAATTACTGATAAAAAAAGACTTACTTCTATTATTTTGCTATTTGTTTTCTACATGCCTTAGAGCTTTTTTGTTTCTTATTTCTTGCATTACTGTCTTTTTTTATGTTTAATTGATGGTATTTCACAGGTTCCTTAGGCTCCATTCACTTTTCTTCTTTTTTCTGTTTGTTTCTCAGATGCAATCATTTTGTAAGTTTGCTGATTCTTTTTTCTACCCATTCAAATGTGCCTTTGAATCTCTCTACAGTCCCTGACTTACGATAGTTTGACTTACGATTTTTCAACTTTTTGACAGATTTATCTAGACGTAACCCCATTATGAGTTGAGGAACTCCTTACAATTTACAAAAGGGTTACAGTTTCTACTGAATGTATATTGCTTTTGTACCACCATAAAGCTAAAAAATTATAAGTCAAATAAATCATCATAAGTTGGGGACTGTCTGCTGTGTTGCCAGCATTAAATGCACTTCCAACTTATTTTCAACCTACAATGGGTTGATGGGTTTATTGGGACGCACCTGTATCGTAAGTCAAGCAGCATTTGTCGTGAATTTCTCATTTCAGTCAGTGTCAGTTCCAGAATTTGTTTTTGGCTTCTTTTTAGATATTCTATCTCTTTACTGTTATTCCACTTTGTTCATACACTGTTGACTTTTTCTACATCTTCCTTTAGTTCTTTGAGCATCTTTCAGACAATCGTTTTAAAGCCTTCCTCTCATAGATCTGCCATCAAGTCTTTTTCAGGGACAGTTTTCGTTTATTTTCTCCCTTCGAATGGGCCACACTTTCCTGTTTGTTTGTGTGCCCTGTGATTTTTCATTGAAAACTGGACATTTGCATCTAATAATATGGTAACCCTGGAAATCAGATTCTCTCCCTTCCCCAGGATTTGCTGGGTTTTTGTTCGTTTGTTTAACTGTTGTAGGGTATCTCTGTGCCAAGGATCACCCTGAGGTATAAATTTAAGGTCTTTTCAGATCTTTTCTGAGACTGTGTCTTCCCCTGGGCATGTCTGGTAACTAAGTTTCTCTGTACATCCAGATGCTACTGAATGTACTATTCAACATCTAGGTCCCATAAGAGGAAAAAGAGAAAATAAAGTGAGGAAAAGGGTACAAGCCCTTGAAATTCCCTGGAAGTCACTTCAGCCAGAGGGAGAGAGGCTTGCAGCATTGTGAGACGATGCAACAGCAATGGCCTCTGCCTCTTTCTACATCTCTCTAATCAAAAGGAGCAACCAGAGATCACAGCACCGATCTCTGATATTTGGAAGATAAGGTCTTTTTTGCCCACCATGGCTCCTGCAAAATACGTGCAAACTGTTCCAGGAACATGTACACAGCTGTCTACCATGGAGCTAGGGCTGGGAGATGGGTAGCTACTACCTGGCTGAGAGCTGAAATTAACCACATTTTAAAGTCCAAGCCCTCCCCTGGAAGTTGCAAGCCTTCAATAGACTCCAGAGTTCCAAAACTATTATATCAGATTCTGTTAGTATAACTGCTGGCTAGGTGGGGACAGATTCCTGTTGTCTCCTACTCCTCCATCTTCCCAGAATTCTCTCTCTACTTACAAAGTCTTTTACTTTTCAGAAGTGTATTTGTATGTAAAAATATTTTTCATTTTTTGTCACAATGTGCTATAAAAAGAATGTTTCCAGTAAATTGGTCGGAAAGTACAAGGATCCATTCTAGGAAGTCACTGAATTTGATTCAGGTATGGAGTTAAGCAATTAAGTTAACCAAACAGTCCTTTAGGGGTTATCTAAACGGTATGGTATGGAAATGGTTAACTTTGAGATTCTTAACCCAGTATGTAATGACTTTCTAAAACACAAATATCATCATTCTATTAAAAAATAAATCAAATCAAAAACAATCTTCAACATCTCCGGATCCTCAATGGAAGAAGAAGTCTAAACTATTAAGAATGTTATACAATGCACTTCACGACATAGTTCTAACCTAACCTACTTATGTCTCCTTTTACCCTTATCATGAGTCCTTACAATCTTGCCACACTAAATTATTTACCTGTTCCTGGAGCAAGAATCCTACTCTTCTGTGCTTCCATGCTGTTTACCTGATGCTTCCTCAGCCAGGAGTGTCCCTTCTGCCTCATTTTCATTTTCAGCTGCACTCCTGCTCATTTTTCAAGTTCTA
>CAUYSK010053868.1:0-12091 GCA_963575035.1 Avahi laniger | reverse complement strand
CGGATCGTTCTGAGCTCAGGAGTTCGAGACCAGCCTGAGCAAGAGCGAGACCCCGTCTCTACCAAATAATAGAAAGAAATTAATTGGACAGCTAAAAATATATATAGAAAAAATTAGCCGGGCATGGTGGCTCATGATTGTAGTCCCAGCTACTTGGGAGGCTGAGACAGTAGGATCGCTGGAGCCCAGGAGTTTGAGGTTGCTGTGAGCTAGGCTGATGCCACAGCACTCGCCCCAGGCAAGAGAGTGAGACTCTGTCTCAAAAAAAAAAAAAAAAAATGTCAGGGTGGGCTGTGGCATTTTGGGGGCTCTCCAGGGCCATGAACCCTGTCCTTTTCACCTTGCATCCTGATCACTCACTAACAAGGTAGCACTCCTTTTAAAATGTTTGAATAAATTCAAGATGACAAATAGTGAAGTCAAGCCCTTTAGTTGTGGTCCCACCACACAGCCTGTGGAACATCTGCGCAGTGAGTGAGGGCAGGGCAGTGGGCCTCAGGGGCCAGTCCCTGAAGGAAATCCAGGCAAGCTTAGGAGGGTGTGTTTAGTGTGTGGTGTTAAAGACAATGAGGACGCCAAATCCAAGAGGTGTTTACTATAATGAGTGTTGGAGGAGGGTGGGGTGGGCGGGGATGGGTTCCCCCATCCAATTCTCCAAGGCTCTAGGGTGACTCATTCTTCCTTGGGCTCAAGGGTGGAGCTGATATTTGTTCCCCCAGTTGTGCCCTGCTCCCCCTGGCCTTTGGCATTCCCAATATCTCCAGCCACTAGAGCCACATTCCTCAGATAATTGGTGTTGAAACAGTTGACCTGCTCATCCCCAGGATTCAGGTCACAACAGAAGGCAGGGTCTCGCCAGAAGTTACGTCGGGGACCACACAGGTCTTCGATGAAAGCTAGTTTCTGATGAAAGAGAAGAGTGAAACATGGTGGTGAAGGGGTGATCAGAGGCCAGATATGGATACTTGGGTGCCCAAAGTCCCCCTTCCATCCGCTTCTGCTCTCTTTCTGGATGCCTTCCTGAGGCTCACAGAGTGCAAGTCTGCCAAACACTGCTGGATTCCCTGTGGCTGACAGATGTGCACATCTGGGAATGCCAGAAGCTTGAGGCCCAGAGAAGGCATAATTGGAAATGGGGGCAGGCCAGCTCAGGAATGAAGACTTCTGGCAAGAAAAACATGTCCTCCACTAGTCTTCATTCTTCCTGAGGGCTGGTTTGAGGTACTAAAGAGAAGGGGCAGCCTGCAGTTCTAGCCCTCTCCCTCCCCTCCCATGCATCCCTCTGGAGACTATGACCCCCTCTTCCCCTGACACTCACCTCCTCCTCGGCACAGCAGGCTTGTTCTGGAAATGGCAGTTCACAGCAGAGGGCGGTCATGTTGTGGATCAGCCCAGGAATCTGTTTACTATGTTGGGGCAGAAGAGACGGGGGTCAGGGTCTTTGGGCAACCTCTGGCCTCAAAATGGCATTGAGACATCATGATTTCGCTCTTCCCAAGGGTGCCCCAGAAGGAAGGTTTCTGGGAAGGGAAGAGAGTTGGGGAAGAACTGGGGGAGACTCACTGCTTGGTGAGAACTCTTTGTTTTCCACAGAGATGGCCCATAAGGTTGGGGGTGACTCGGCTGATGTCAATGGTCAAGATGTCGCGGTCATAGTTGGGGTAGGGGGCCCGACGGGCAAAGCACTCATCGCGAGCAGGGCTAGGAGGGTGGTGGCAACACGGATGGTGATGGGTCTTTACTGCATGCTCCTGGTCACAGTATCGATCAAGGGTATCCTCCCACTGTGGGCCAGGGACAGGGAAGTCAGAGGCCTGGACACTTGGCCCCTCCTCTCCTGACCATCTGTATCCCTTATTGCCCCCCGCTATGAGATGAGGGGCTCTCAGCCCCAAGGGCCAAGAGCAGAGGGCAAAGAATTAGAGGACGAGGGGGCAGCTTGGACATGTGGGGTTGAGAGGGTGGAAGCCCAGATGAGGTTCCGAGTTAGCCATGGGAGATGAGCTGGAACAGTGGATGGAGAGGGTCAGGTGAGGCCAGAGCTGGACAGACGGATGGACGGTGGACAGGAACATGTGTGGGGTCGTGGGTAGATGAGGCCAGGAGTGCAGTATGAAGGCTTAAGATGAACAGACTCAGATGATGAACACAACGGATGGACGGACAGCTACAAGCAGACGAGCAGGTGGACGTGTTCACGGCAGGGAGGCACATGGATGGACGGACCGGCAGGATCAGAGGTCGAAGATGGGCAGGCAGGCAAACAGGCTGGGGATGGGGGGCGGCTGGGACGCCCACTTACTGCCTTCCATGTACAGGTGTGGTTGTTCCCCTGGCGGCAGCAGTGCTGGAACTCCCCCTCCAGCCAAGTCAGAGCCTGTAGCTGCCTTTGTATGGGGTCAGTAGCTGGGAGGTTTCGTGGCACAGAGCGGAAGCGTCTCAGGTGGCAGATGTTCTTGATATTGGCCAATGTCGGCACCCCAGGGGGAAAAGGCAGCTCGGGGCCCGAGGAAATACGAGACTGGTGGCCAGGGCAGGCCTGGAGCTGGTAGTGTGGCTGGGGAGCTTCCTCCTGGAAGCAGGAGAATCGAGCCTCCCCCCGCCGTTTGCAGCACCAGTGGGCTCGAGTCTTGACCGAGAACTCGGCCTCACAGAACCGGGTCATTGCGTCCTCCCACTAGAGCAAGAGGAGTGGATCAGCCCAGCAGCCCATGGTCCACATTCCTGCCTTCCTCTCAGCCTCCGGGAAAGGACCCTGGGCAGGCAGGTAAGAAAGAAGCAGTGGCTGTCCTCTGCTCTCCTGGCACACTGGGGAGGCCCAGGGTAGGGCCAGTGAAAGGCACCTGAGGTTCCTCCATACCCAGGCCTAGGACTCTAGCCCTTAAACACACACATACTTTCTGGGGGTTAAAGGACACCCCCAGCATCAAGAGCCCAACCCTTACCACGAGTTTTGCACAGTCTAGGCGGTTTGTGTGGCTGCGGCAGCGGCAGCAGCGGGAATATCCAGTCTCCAGGAAATTGAGGGTCTCACCCTGGCGAGTAAGGTGGGAGTAGCCAGACTGTGGCAGGTTCCAGGGCCCGTATACCACGTGCTGACGGTCAGGAAGGCAGATCTGGTTCAGATTGTCTGGAGAAGGCCTCCCTGGGGGGAAGCCATCCAGCCGGTGGCTCCAGCCCCCTCGGGGTCGGCCCTGTTGGCAGTGCTGGGCTGGATTCCAAGACTCAGGATTTGGATGGGATTGGCTCATGGATGGAGCTGGCTTTTCTAGAATGGAAAGGGGGAATATGTGGAGGAATAAACAAAGTCTGGATGAGGTGGGAGAACTTGGGGTTGAGAAGAAAGGTTTGGGGGGATATATGGGAAACGAGGAAGAAATTAATCACTTTGGGACTGCATGACCGAAAGGAAAAAGAGAATTGAGGCATGAAATTCACAGCCTCCCCCATCTCCTCCCAGATCAGGCTTGTTCCTGTGCTGCTGCCCAAGGCTCAGGCTCCTGGTTCGTCTCCCCAGGGTCGTGAGCTAAGGCAGGGGAATGGACAGACCAAAGCTGTCACTCACCACCCTCTCTCTGCTTGATCGGAAGATCATCTCCTGATATGGAAGAGGGGGGTCTACTGGGATATAAGAAGTAAGCAAAAGTCACGTTGGCATGGGCATCTCCAGAAGAGAGGGACCTGGCTAGTTCCCATGCATAAAGAGGAACTCAACAGAGAAAAGTGAAAATAAATGCTATTTTATGTCGTTTAATCACATAACTTTATAAAATAGGTATTATCTCCTCAAATGTGCAGATAAAGAAACAGGCTTGGAGAGGTAAGTAACTTACCTGAAGTTGCACAACTAGTAAGTGGCAGAGCCCACCATCTTGCCTGGCTCCAAAGCCCATGCTCTGGGGTAAGGCCATGGGGTAAAGGTGGGTGGGTAAAGAGGTCAGGGGTTGCTTACCTTCTTCCTGTTCAACAGTGAGTTGGGGAGGCGGCAGCTCTTCCTCTTGGAGAGGGATGGCTTCCTGAGGGTGAGGGGGGTCCACTGTAAGATAGAGGTGAGGGCACAGAGGTGCATGGATCAGACTGGTGTCAGCAAGACCCATAGTGGAATGGAGGCAAGAGAGTGGGTGAGCACTCACCTTTCTTTGCAGGGAATCGTGGAGGGGGCAGCTCTTCCTCCTGGGCAGGGATGGCTTCCTGAGGGTGAGGGGGCTGTACTACAGAAGGGGGAGGGTGTGAGCAGCCCACCCTTTCTCCTAGCGAGGGCCAGGAGAGGGGGCGGGGCTTCTTCCCTCCTCTCTATCTGAAGAGCAGAGGTAGGCCGCTTTAGGAACCTGGAGGGGTAACTGAGAAGGGTGTGTGGTGGTCTTACCTCCCCTCTGTCCCTCCAAGGGACGGCCATGCTGAGAGGCGTCGGGGTGATCCATAGGAAGGCTTTGGATCAGGGGTGGGGAGGGGGCTGCTGCATAGCCAACTAGAGGCAAGAGGGGAAACAGTCAGAGCCCACGGCTCCTCCCGGACTCCCAATCCGTGCTGCTCCCCCAAACTCTTACCTTCATGAAGGTGCTGCCTGAAGTGCTCTGGCCTCAGCTCCCTCTGCCCTGGAGCCTTGAGGCCTGGAGGGAGGAAGGGCAAGTCAGGGGCAGCTACGGGGAGCATATCCCTGAGCAAGGGGTGGGGAAGCTGTGGAGGTCAAGGGTGCAAGAGGGAGAACCGAGACACGAGAAACCCCTCTGTATCCACCTGTCCCGTGTCCCCTAATTCTCCCAACCCCGAACACATCTAGGCATGACCTACTGGGTTCTGAGAAAGCCTGTGACGTTCTGTAGCTCTGCTTCTACCTGGCTTAGAGGCTGGGCCTAAAGGGAACGTGACATACGGAGCTGAGGAGGGAGGCCCTAATTTCCTCTGCTAGTGTCTTTCCCTCAGGGCTTGTGGCTTGTCCTCACAGCCTCTGCGGTGAGGTTTCTCCGGCTTTCAGAGGAAAAAGTCCAGACTTGAGCTGGTTGGATCCTCAGCTGCCCACCTCCTCCTCCAGGCCCTTGAAATGTCTTTAAACATCTTTCAGATAAGGAGCCCATCCAGAAGTTTCAGTGCCCCCCCTCAGCTAGTCTCAGCTCCTCCTTAGTTTAGGTCTCAGTTTAGGACCTGAGGGACTGGGACAGGCACAGGGAAGAGAATCAATTGTAGTGGATCTGCAGGCACAAGAGACTAGGAAGTGGGAGGGACAGTGACACAGGGCTTTACAGAGATACAGACTAGACCTCCTGACATTCTCCCAAAAGTTTCCCTCAGAAGTTGTTTTGTTCAGGCATCAAACCAGATAAAGACCAGATCAGTGGCTCTGTGAGCAAAGGCAAAACAAATGAGAAAACAAAATGAAAAAGGAAAAAGCTGATAAAGAATGTGTATGTGCTAGACAGAGGGGGGGTCTGTGGATGGACGCCCCTCCCCTCCTCTGATCAGACAGGGATTCAATTGGGGCTCTGTGAGTCTGCAAGCCAGTTTTGCGCAGCCTGAGGGCCCCTTTTCCCTCCCTACCCTACATCCTACCTGCCTAATGGCATCCTCCTCAGCAGAGGTCCCTTCCTCTGGGAATTTGCCCACCCCCTCAGTTGTGCACTTGACTTCGATTTGGTGTTTCTTGGCAGCAACCTCTAGGAGCCCCTCCTGTGCCCCTGCCCCCACTTCCCTGGCTAAAGGCTCCAGTGCCCAGGTTCCCAGTAGGCCTGCCCGGAAAAGGGAGGCCAAATAGAGAACCACGCTGCTGGGGATGAGCTGTCTGGCATGTCTGGACCCAGACCGCTGCCCGTGCTGACCCCCCCAACTCACCTCCCTCGGAGGCGGCAGAAGTGACAGCCAAACAGGCCAAGACCCAGGCTGCTCTGGACACAGTCCCCATCCTGGGGTAAGGTCTGGTTACTGGCCACCCAGAAGGTGGGTTCTCTCTGGCAGATCTGGATTTGAAGGGCTGGGCTGCTGGAAGCCTGCTTCTCTGGTTGTTGTTACTGCTGCTGCGAACTTCGGGGCTGCCTCTTCTCCTCTTTATATGGCCTTCTGGTGCTATTTCCCGCCCTCCTCAGCTTCCGGCCATGACTCAGTCCCAGCTGCTCCTCCTCTGGTGGCCACTCCTCCCAAAGTCACCCTGAAGCCTCCTCAGAGGATTGAGAAGAATGGGGGTGATGGGAGGGGAGCATTCCTATGACCCCAAGAGAAACTGATTCAGAGAATCATGGAGCAAGAGATGTTTGAGCCCTTAGTCTGTGCCTCAATTTCTCTGTCTGCACGTTGCCTTCTGTGGAAAAGGGATCTGACAACTTATTGAACTGGGGTTGGGGAAACGGGGCACTAAGAGTTTACAGCGGGGAACAGGACAGCTATCCAAGGGAGCTCCCCTACCGTAAGAGATCCAGGCTGTCCTTTTTCAATTTCTCCAACTCTCTGGGACACAAAGGAGAGAGGTATTGTAGAACTTCCTTTTATCCTCTCTCAGGAGTCAGAGATGAAGACACATACCCAACAGCTTCAAGTTTCTTTATTTTTTAGTTTCACTCTGCTCACATCCAAACAGCCAAAGCCTCCCTCCCTCTGTGGGGTCCCCAAACCAAGGCTCTTTTCAGGAGAGCAGACACATGCCTCCATGTGAGTTCCGAGGATGCTGGGGGACTCCAGACTGTCAGTTAGGTTGGGGTCTCCCATGTTACTGGAGGCTAATGGCTCTTTTGGTCGGTCTTTGCTTCATCTATGTACAAAGGCTCAGAAAACTTCTTCAGCATTTGGGACCCTGGTGTTCTGTAGTTCCACCAGCCGCTGCACAGCCTCAGTCAAATTCCACTCCCCAAGCTGACGATTATCTCGCGTCCGTATATTCACTGTTCTCTTACTTTGCTCTTTCTGGCCAACCACTGCAGGAAGAGGAAGGGAAGTTTAGGAATTGCAGGGCAAATTCATCCACACGGGATATTTCCTTTTGCTATGCAGAAATTTAAGAGACCTAAATCTTTAGGAAGGGTGGGAGCAGAGCCCAGATATGGTTCAAAGAAAGGATATATTTAGCTGTGTCTGCTCTCCAGTTCCCTGATCATTCTGAGCAGAGGAATGTTCCAGCCCCTGCATGCCTTATCACTTTCCGTCAGGAGCCCAGGGGTCAGAGACACTGGAGTCAGGCAGAAAAAGACAAACAGATTGAGACCCAGACACAGAGAGAGAGAGAGAGGAAAAAGAGAGAGAGTGAGAGTGTGTGTGTGTGTGTGTGTATTTGGTGGTGGTGGTGGGGATTAGAGGAAGGGGAAGATGGTACGGGTGGAACAAACGTGCAAGTATGTATGTACAGGATTGTGGCACAATTTGCTCTAAGTGTTCGCAGGGTGAGTAAAACTAGAGAATCGGGTAATCTGGCTAAGGAGTTTCTGTTCCTTGCTTTCAAGTTAGAGCTCTGAACCCTGGAAAATAAAAAAAGCAGGAGCATGCCAGAGCTAGACTACTGTCCTTAAGGCCTTTCTCCTCATCCCTTAGGGCTCACTCCATCTAGGTCTAGAATAAACAAGACTAATTAATTAATGCCTTATTAACCCTTCCTGTCCCTTTCTCTCTGATGCTTCCTTGGTTAATTACCCTAACAGACACCAAGAGCTAGAGTGGGGTTAACAAAAGGAAAACTGTTCTGAGGGTCTGAAGTGGTTATAGGGAGGGTGGGGGTGGTATGAAGGAAAACAGGGCTCAAATGAGTCAGGTATTCTGAATCCTGGCTCCTACCCAGCTTAGGTAATGAGCCCTGATTAACCCAAATATGCAGAGAACCAAACTTAGTAGACTTCATAGAAAGAAGAATGCAGAGGGTGGGTGGAAGCACACATGGCTCTGGGGTCCTAGGCTGGCCCACTCACTTACCAAACTGAAAGTTGTAGTGGGCAAGCTGGGCCCGGCGGACTTTCCTGCTGAGGGTCAGTCCAAAGTCAGCATCCAGGTCGCTGGCCAGTCCGGCAGCCTGCAGGCTCTGTTGTGCCTGGGACAGAGGTTTGGTGACAGGAAGTTAAGGTACTGGAATGCTGAGGAGCTAGAGCAATCTGATGCCACTCACCCTCAATCCCCCCGTCTGTTCCTCCTTCCCCTGCCTCGGTGTTCTCCATTTCTGACAACCTCTCCACGTCTCATCTCTACATCCCTCCTCCCTATCCTCACCCCCTTCCCAACGACTTTTCTGTCTGCTTCCTACTCGAGATGAGCCCTCAGTTATTCCCTGGACTTCGCCTGCTTCTAGCCACAAGAGCTCAACTCTGGTACTGCTATACCCTCAATTCTCTCTAGGAAGCAAAAATGAAGCCAACATTCCCCCAAGCCCACTTTTGTGCCAAGTGCTCTGTTGGCAGTGTTTAACATCTGTTAATGTAACTTTCGCACATCTCCACAAGGCAGAGACAGAGATTAGTCTCATTTTTTTAGATGTGGAATTTTCAGCATATAGGAAGGGGCCACTCAAACCCAGTCCTGTGGCTCCAAGTGCTATGCCCTTTCCACCACCCTGCACGGCCTCTTCCTACCCACTGTGGGCACCGGACTCCCTACTGGCCCTGCTTCTGTCCCTTTTCTTGCCCCCAACTCCTCACCTCCCTGGCATATTCCTCTTGCTCAGTCCTCACAGGGATGACCACCACCTGGAACGGAGACAGCCAAAGTGGCCTGGTTGGGAGAGAACAGATGAGGGCAAATTATTCATTCTGGCTCTGGCCACAAGTGTGGCTGCAGGGAGCAGATCTGAGAAGGAAAGAGAAGCTGGCATATGAAGGGGGAACAGGATCTGGAGCATGAACGATCTGGTCTGAGGGCCAGAACAGAAATCCAGGGTCAGTGGTCTCACCATTTTCCCCCACAGCTTTCTGCCAGCACTCCCAACAGCCTTTCCACAGAACCCAGCACTGCTCGGTGAATGAGGACTGGACGCTCCAGGGCCCCCGCCTGCCTTGGAAGGAAAAAGGGGAATAGGTGGAATGGCAGAAGTGTCACAAACTGTGCACCCAAGATCACCTTCTAGTTTTCAAGAAATATGCAGCTCTGGCAGGGGAGAGCATGGAGGATTTGGTTTAAGTTTTTAGGGTCCGAGATAGAGGGGGAGCTGTAGACCTATTCCATGGGCTATTGAGGGAAAAGGGCATGGGGCAAGGGTCTATACCCCTTGAACTGGAGGTCAAATCTCAAGGGCAGTTGGAAGTCAAGCTGGATTGTCCCACACTGATGGGGCCGACCCAGGGCATCGTGGAGGTGCACATCAATCTAGAGGAGACAGACGGGAGGCATGAGAGCAACCAGAACCAGAACCCGCCGTTATCCACGCCATCCCACCCTTCAACTTACCCGTGATCCAGGCTATTTGAAAAGTCATGTCACCCACTGTACCATACTCTACCCTCTACCTCACTCTGCTTCACTTGCTCTGAACCACTTGCAGTGGTTCTCAACAGCTCTCTCCACGTAATAATGGTGTTATAGTATTAGGGGACATCCATACCCTGGCCTCTCAATTGTGTGAGCTCCTCATCTCAGACACTTTGACCCCCAGCCACACTGTGGCTACACCCTTCATCCTATCATCTCCCCCAAGGGCTGTACCTCTGAAAACAGTCCGCCAGACACCCCACTCTGATTACTGTTTCTTGGTCTGCCAGACGTGACAATTATTCCTACTACTCACTCTTAGACCCGCAGATTCCTTAACTCTTTTTTCCTTCCCAGACCCCTCCCACCTCTGCTTCTTTCCCCATGCAGCTGTGACCATTCTCCCTGGTTCCTCCGGTACCGATCGTTGTTCTTCCATCACATCCACATGGCAACCCCCACCCTGGCAGCCCCTTAGCTTCCTACCTCTTTGGCCCTGGAATAGAACTGCTTATTGCTGCCCAACATGTCGCATACCACACAGATGCAAAAGCACAGGTTGATGGCACCACGAAAGTTACTGTTTCGAGACTAAACTGGTCCCTTGCTGCTGCCACCAATCTTTTGGCTGCACTAATCGGCTCTCTGCCCCGTTCTCCTCAGGGATTTTCAAGCTTTCTCTTCTCTCTTTTTAAAAATGGTATCTTACCCAACAATTTATTAGATCGATTTAACATAATACATACTTTATCATTGACTATAATCTCTGTAACCCTGAGTACACTGTTTAGCCTCTCTGAACCTTTTTCTTCTTAGTAACATAAATATTTTACTTTCCTAGTATTATTGCTGAAATTGACCAATAAAACACATTTTCATTATTCTTTCATATTTTCATTTACTGTTTATTGAGCAGCTAAACAAATACCATGCGCTAGAGCAGACATTTGGGACGTGAAAATGAGGAATATACACATTACCCTAGCATAGTGCAGACCAGTTATTGAGCACCCAAGAGCGTTCACCTGTATGGTTCGTTTAATAGCTTCTGAGTAATTTCCTCTCTCTCCATGTCTTATTCCACTCACTGACAACTCTTCTCTCCTCCACTCCCAAATCAGCAAATGATTCTGTCTCCTACCTCATGGAGAATTCAGATAATTGGTATCATGGGATGAGAAAATACCTCGACTTCTTGTCACCACACCTGTAAACTTCCTTGCGTCTACCCTCAGCCTTTCCTTCCACTCTGGATGCAATGGCAATGGCGGTCCCTTCTGTGAAGGGCTCTCAAGCACACCCCAGCCCTCCCAAGGAACTTCCCTCTACTGTAACCCCTTCTCTCACAACTTCCATTTCTCTCTCGAAAATAGGCTTCCTCTCATCATAGCATTTAAACATTCTCAAATCTTTCCCTTCATAAAAATCTGTCTTTTGATTACTTAGGTCCCTTCAGTTACTCTCTTTTGTCTTTATAAGAGCCAAACTTCTTGAAAGAGTTATATTCATTCATTCACTGCTGTCTGACTCCACCTTCAGGCCCCACTTTACTGAAAATGGCCCTTCAAAACCTAATAGCCTGGCCCGGTGTGGTGGCTCACACCTGTAATCCTAGCACTTTGGGAAGTCGAGGCGGGTGGATCGTTTGAGCTCATGAGAGTGAGAGCCCGTCTCTACTAAAAATAGAAAGAAATTAGCTGCACAACTAAAAATAGAGAAAAAATTAGCCGGGCATGGTGGCGCACGCCTGTAGTCCCAGCTACTCGGGAGTCTGAGGCAGCAGGATTGCTTGAGCCCAGGAGTTTGAGGTTGCCATGAGCTAGGCTGATGCCACGGCACTCTAGCCTGGGCAACACAGTGAGACTCTCTCAGAAAACAAAACAAAACAAAAAATCTAATAGCCTTTTTATTGAATCCAGCAGACACTGTTCAGTCCTTTTTTCCCCTAACTTCTTTCACTTCTTCCAACTTGCCATGTGACTTTTAATCCCTACCCCCAGCCTCTGCCTGCACTCTTCTCTCCTGAAACACATCTTTACTTGGCCAACAATGACCCACCTTTCAGACTGGAAAGTGAGTCCTGCAGGAATCCTTTCCTGATCCCCGGAGTATGCTAATCCCCGGTCCCCGCCCCAACATGCTCCCTTAGTATCTACGCAACACCGATCCCACAGCACTGACATGGCCTATTTACCTTCCACAGCCCTCACTAGACCAAGTTCCATGAGAGCAGGAAATGGATTTTTCTTCTTTATATCCTACATAAGTTTAAAAATATTTCTTTTTTTTTTTTTTTTTGAGACAGAATCTCACTGTGTTGCCTGGGCTAGAGTGCCGTGGCGTCATCTTAGCTCACAGCAACCTCAAACTCCTGGGCTCAAGCGATCTTCCTGCCTCAGCCTCCCGAGTAGCTGGCACTACAGGCATGCGTCACCATGCCTGGCTAGTTTTTTCTATATATTTTTAGTTGTCCAATTAATTTCTTTCTATTTTTAGTAGAGACGGGGTCTTGCTCTTGCTCAGGCTGGTTTCGAACTCCTGAGCTCAATCTGCCCGCCTCGGCCTCCCAAAGAGCTAGGATTATAGGCGTGAGCCACCGCACCCGGCCCTAAAAATATTTCTTTATATCTACTAAATATTAAATAAAGCAAAGCAAAATATAACCCTGTAATACTCTGAATTAAAAATAAAAAATAAAAATAAATAAATGAAACACTAACTAGGG
>CAUYSK010053867.1:0-14841 GCA_963575035.1 Avahi laniger | reverse complement strand
ATAAAAAGCAGGATAAGCCGGGCGCGGTGGCTCACGCCTGTAATCCTAGCTCTCTGGGAGGACGAGGTGGGCGGATCATTCTGAGCTCAGGAGTTCGAGACCAGCCTGAGCAAGAGTGAGACCCCACCTCTACCAAAAATAGAAAGAAATTAATTGGACAGCTAAAAATATATATAGAAGAAATTATCCAGGCATGGTGGCGCATGCCTGTAGTCCCAGCTACTCGGGAGGCTGAGACAGTAGGATTGCTTGAGCCCAGGAGTTTGAGGTTGCTGTGAGCTAGGCTGATGCCACAGCACTCACCCCAGGCAATAGAGTGAGACTCTGTCTCAAAAAAAAAAAAAAAAAAAAAAAAAAAGCAGGATAAGTACAGCACAATAAGATATTTTGAGAGAGCACATTTCATGTAACTTTTATTATAGTATATTGTTATTTTTCTATTTTATTATTGGTTATTGTTGTTAATTTCTTACTGTGTTTAATTTATAAATTAAACTTTTCATAAGTATGCATGCATATGAAAAAACATAGTATACCTAGGGTTTGTTGCTATTTGTGGCTTCAGACAACCACTGAGGATCTTGGAATGTATTTCCCAATAGATAAGGGGGAACTACTGTATAGAGAAAAAGAGATAGAAAGATTAATTGATTGATAGACAACTATCACTATATCTGAGTAGAATAAAAGTTGGAGATGTGGGTGGAAAAATTCTAAGTTTGTCCTCAATGATCACATCCCTGGTGTAGATGTCCTATATAATGCCCTCCCCTTGAGTGTGACAGAAACTGTACATATGATAAGCTATCACTCCCAAGGTTATGTCCCAAATCAATTGATCTGATTTCATCAAAAGTATAGGCCTTAACTATCAGGTGTTTCCTTAAAATAGACAGGATTCATTCTTCCTGAAGGAAGATTTGAAGCATAAGAGAAATTCTGCTGCTGACCTTGAAGATGTAAATTGCCATGTTATAATAGAATCTATGGAGAGGGCCAGAGTAATACCCAATTAACAGGTAAGGCCTACAGCCTCAAGGAATTAAGTTCTGCCAATGATCTGATGGAGGCTGGAGTAGATTTTTCCCTAGTTAAGCCTAAAGATTAGGACCAACCAATCAATACCTTGATTTTAGCCTGGGAGGCTGCTTTATAATTTTTTATGGGATAGTCAAATCAGACGTGACTACAAAAAGAGACAGAGGTTCAGGAAAAAACAAAATTGATTATACTTGCAAGTCCAAGAGACACATCAGAAAGGGCTATATAGAAAAGACAGTCAAGAGGAGAGTCCGTCAGTCAGGAGGCAGAAGACAAGAGCTAGGGGAAAATTTAGGCCATTGCTTTTACTGGGGTTTTTGAGGGAAAGGTAAAACAGGGCAAGGTGAAGAGTTTAAATAATTTTGGCAGGTTTTGGGTCTGGTCTCCAGCTGCCTGGCCCTAGGATGATCAAGACAGAGGAATATTGTCCCCTGGGGTGTATAGGCCAGATACAGATGGTATGGCTTTCAATTGGTTAGTTTATCAATGACATGTTCCTTTCTGGGTCCCTTGTTATCTTTAAGAATTTGGCCACCTCTGAGAGGGACAGTTTTCCCTAGCCAGAAAGGCTTTTAATAGGTAAAAACATCATAACATACAGAAAATTTTTAAATATTTACCCTGTGGAGGTTTGAGCAAATGACTCAATTTATATGACAGATGTCTTGACTCATGGGAGCTGTGAGATAATAATTATTTGTTGTTTTAATCTACTAATCTGTGGTAATGTGTTACACAGAATATAAAACTAATACAAAACTAATAGGTCGTGTCTTTTTAATTCATATTTTTATAATTTTAATTTTTCACATTGACTCTGTAGTCTAGATTTATGTATATGATTAACTATAAATATATTTAAGATTGAAATAATCATTTTGAATAGTAGCCAGCTCTTCAATACAAATGTGTGATTAATGCCCAAGACAGAAAGCCTTAGGTTGTCAACTCTCCTGATAAGATTTTATAAATGTCTCAGAAGGAATAAATTTCCATGTAAAATTAATACAAACATATCACAGGAAAATGTGACCTACAGTAGACTAACATCTATACACCGTGCCCTATAAAATTCCTTCCAGGTCCATTCCTTGTCATTTCTAAATGTAAATGTGGTATTCTAATTTTGAAAGTTTTATTATTTTGGAATAAGCCCCTGGGTGAAATTTTACAATGCAAATACATTATAAACATGATTGGGGAAGTAAGTGGAAGACTTTTTGTTTGTTTGTAACTCTTCTTATATTTAAGCCATTACCTACCATTCTAGCTTTATCTCCTTCAGTACAATGTTTGGTTAAACTCACATTTTACCATTTTTATGTTAGGTTTGGATGGAAGGCAAATAGGCAGCCAGGCAGGTAGAAGAAGTGGCTAAAGGTGGAGAGTGTGAACCACTCAGAATGCAGAACAGAAACCACAATATCAGATATTTGTGGCCAGAGACTTTCTCTTGGACAAAGGATGCTCAGTGAGGAGCTCCTAGTGACCTTAACCGACTTGGGGCTCCTTACCATATAATTAGCACTATGGTTTTGACCTCCCCCTCACCCCCCACTCTGTAGTTTCTTGTGAAGGATTCTGAGAAGACATATGTATAGAAAAGAAACTGTTATATAACCCCAACCTGTCCATCACCCAAAGGTGGGAACCGGCAACCAATCCCACGCAGGAAAAAGGCAGGACAAAGTAGTGAGCATATAAAAGACAGTGTGTGCTAAGCCTTTGGGATCTTCTCCACTTGAGGAACATGACCCATCTCTCCCTCTGAGACGTAATTTGGCTTTGCAACAAATCCTGCATGTGTGGGATTGCTTTGTACTTGTGATCACTCCACCATTGGCTTGACTCGTACCAGTACTCATTTCTGACAGTGGGGACAGAGGACCAGGGAACACTGAGGCAAAGCTAACACTATGCGTTCACAACATGCCATGCTCTTCTATACCGCTGTGCCTTTGATTACAATGCACTCTTTCTCAATATTGTCCCAGTTATTTGCATAGTAAAATATTATTTATCCTTTAATGACTTCCCCATAAGTCAATTGAATTATTTACTCAGTAACTTGAACTTCAGTTGCTGCTTTTTGCTTTAAAAATTTACTTCTGTGCAGAATAAACTATCCTCCAGAGTGGGGTAT
This sequence comes from Avahi laniger, assembly GCA_963575035.1. Taxonomy (NCBI): domain Eukaryota; kingdom Metazoa; phylum Chordata; class Mammalia; order Primates; family Indriidae; genus Avahi; species Avahi laniger. The sequence continues at coordinate 11,657 of CAUYSK010053867.1, read as the reverse complement.
ATGGATAAGTAAAGTGCTTTATAAAAGGTAGGAGTTCAAAATTGATTTCTGAATAAAAAGGTTAATTTATTTATGTGCCAAAATAACTTTCAGTTATAAATTACACTATTATGTATTGAATTACATTAATTTCTATTAAATAAATATTTTTATCCCTAACATAGCATTGCCTATAATTGTGAATTTTGAAATATTTTCATATCATTGTTTTGTTTTTTTCAAAATTTTGCTGTAACCAATCCAGAAAAATTCTGGAGCATTTATTTGTCTCTTTTCTCCAATGTTCTCTCTTAAAACCTTGAGGAAAGCCTTTTTTTCCTTTTGTTAACCAGCTGCCATCATCATTACCTCACCAGTTCTATAAGTCTTTGGGAAATATTTGGGTAATTACTGTGAGGTGAGGAGTTACTTGAGATGCTGAGATACAAAAAATAATCTATATTACCTGGTACTGGCCTCTATGTATAAATGGTGTGTCACTTCTTATATCAGATAACATAATCTTCAAATCAACAAAAGTTATGAAAGATAAAGATGTTCATTATATAATGATAAAGAGAATGATTGAACAGGAAGACATAACAATTCAAAATATTTATGCAACTAGCACAGTTAGGCCTAGATCCATAAAGGAAATCTGACTTAACCTAAACAAAATGATAAACAGCAGCACAGTAATAGCTGGGGACTTCAACACCCCTCTGACAAAACAGATCAAATCCTCCAAACAGAAAATAAAGAAGAAATGATCTTAAACAGAACTCTAGAACAGATGGACCTAACAGACACAGACGATTCTCTCCCCAAACCACTGAACATATGATCTTCTCATCAGCTCATGGAACATTTTCTAAGATTGATCAAATCCTAGGCCACAAAACATGTCTCAATAAATTTTAAAAAAATACAAATTATGCTATGCATCTTCTCATACCACAGTGGAATAAAATTAGAAATCAACTCCAACAGAAACATTCACCTCTACACAAAGTCATGGAAATTAAACAACCAACTGCTGAATGATAGTTGGGTCAAGGAGGAAATTAAGATGGGAATCAAAAGATTCTTTGAACTAACTGATAAGGGGGACACAGTTATGAAAAACTGTGGAACACAGCTAAAGCAATCCTGAGAGGAAAATTTATATCTATAAATGCCTACATCCAAAAGACAGAAAGATTACAATCAACAATCTAATGAATCATCTCGGGGAACTGGAAAAAGATGAAAAAACCAATCTCAAACACAGCAGAAGAAAAGAAATAACAAAATCAGGACACAACTAAATGAACTTGATAATAAAAGAACTATACAGAAGATTAATAAAGCAAAAAGTTGTTTCTTTGAAAAGGTAAACAAAATTGATGGACCTATTGTTAGATTAACCAGAAGCAGAAAAGAATGACTCTAATAAGTTCAATCAGGAATGAAAAAGGAGAAATTATAACTGATATCACAAAAATACAAAATATCATCTCTGAACACTATAAAAATCTCTATGCACATAAACTTGAAAATGTGGAGAAAATGGACAAATTCTTAGAAACACACAGCCCTCCTAGGCTCAGTCAGGAAGAAATAGAATTCCTGAACAGTCTATATCAGTAGTAATTATTTTCAAACAGGCTCTAAAATAACAAATTTGCCAAGAAGTGACGGATAGGTTGCCTCCAGGAATGGTGCTTCATTGGGGCACAATATTACTCTGCTTTTGGTACTTTAGATATTAAGTATCAGTCAGAGAAAAGACCAAAATTAGTGACAGGAAACCCATGTTGTTGGACCCCTGCATACTCTTTACCCTTCTTCCCTCCATAATTACTGTATTTTTGTCCCCACTCTACCAGTATTGGGGTATGGTTAAAGACAGGCTGGTTAATATTAAAACACTGTTAGTCTGTCTAGTTGTTTAGTTCCTTTTCTATAATGAAGCTTTCTTGAAAATTAACATGTGGCAGAAAAATATACTTTGGCTTACTCATAAGTGTCCATCCAAATGCTTCTTTCTCAGTGATTTTGTCCATGTATTCCAATATTTATTCTTCCATGATTCTAACTACTCTGAAAACTGTATATTCTTACTTACAGCCAATTTTCTTTTGAAATCAAGTGTATAACCAAGGGCACAGCACATAGTTCTGCCAATTTAGAGAATTTCATGATGCAAAGGTCAGGCTGCTTGGTTACCTCATATCTCATAATTGGGAGTTTAGTATCTACCAAAGCCTACTAGTGGACAAGAAGCTGTGAATCAAAGGAGTATACTTATCTGAAGAAGGTAGCACAGATTTGCTCTGAAATCCTGGAGTTATTTGCTGTGATTTTCATATTAGTGTTTTCCAGAGTGTTCATCCATCAACTACTTGCAATGAACACTTCAGGTATCATTGGATATCCTGACTCATAAGGACCAACTGGTACAGTGGTTTGTATTGCAGCATAACTTGCTGAAAAACATTTTCTTGCTCAGGTTACCACTCAAAACTGGTGGCTTTATCAGTGATTCTTTGTCAAATTGGAACACACACAGTTGGTATATGTTGCCTTCAGAATCCAAATTGTTCTACCACTGATGTTATTTTCATTCATGATAAGTGATATGGAGTGTATCAACTTGTCTTTCATCTTGTTGAAATATCTCAACATTGTCAATATCACTAAATCTTCAGAAACTTCTCTTTGGTAATAGGCTTTGAATGTTTATGGGATTTGCTTTACACCTCTAGTTTACATAGTTTTTCCTAAGACATTTTAAGTGCTTGCTACTTCCTGCTCATAATCAGCATAATATCATCAATGTATTAGATCAATGTGATGTTTTGCAGAATGACAAGACATTATTATCAGTTCAAATGAGTACATTAAAATACAACAAATTTTGCAGTAAATAAAATTTAATTGTTTGCCATATTGTTTTAAAATATATTTGGTGACAAAAGACTTATTTATCCTTAAATGTAACTTATTAACATGTCCTGAGAAATGAGACATTTCTGTTCTGGTCACCAAAGAAATAATGATATTTTAGAGAACTCACTATACCTTCATCTTTAAGGGGAAGACAAGCAGCTTTTGTAAATATGTATCCATTTTCATGTCAAAATTATGTGTGTTTATTTTAATAATGTTTCACCTTTCCTGGTGAACCAGAATCACAGTAAGTGATAAAGTAAAAGCCATCTGACTTAACCCTTAATGTAACTATATACTTTACTAAAAAGTGAATACAAAAGTTAATGACAACGATTATATAAAAAGAGATTTTATGGTCATTTAGAATGCTGTAGAGTTCATTGTGCCCAATTATAATTCACTCAATATTATTGAACATTGGAAGCATTTTGGAAAAGGAATTTTTTTAACATTTTGATAGACATTAGCATGTTCCTGACACAGTATTGAAAATTCTTTTTACTAGAAGTTAAATTACTTTACAGGCTTAAAGATACACGTGGATATGAAATTGTCACATACTAGAATCAGTAACAATTCTATTACTGCTGATAATTGGAAGCAAGTATTTCTGGGTCAAGTTATCATTTTGGTTGATTAGTAGATTAAAGCACTAATGGCATGCAGCTGTGTAAAAGCAATTACTGAGAAAAATAGAATGAAATTCCAGAGAGTTTTTTAGTTTAAACAATGATTCAAAAATAATAACGGGGGCTGTTGTCTACAATGACATTAATTTAGCAATTAATTTTGTATATATAATCCAATATTATTTATCTGTTTGTTTCAAATTCACTTTATTTTCCCTTTTTTTCTTAAGTAGTTTTTCTTCAAATGATTGACTTATAACACACACATATGTGTGTGTGTATGCGTGTGTGTATGTATCCCATATTATGCATTTCTATTCATAGGGAGATTTTTCTGCATGTGAACAATTTTTGTATCATCCATAATAAAACATATAAAATTAATAAGAGGATTTGGAGTGAAGGATACTGCCTACAAAGATATTTACAAACTTGTCCAAGGACAATTACATTTTTCTAAATTTTAAGAAAAAATTTATAGACATCACATTTATAGCATCAGTGATGTACATGTAATACAGAATAATTCAATGTGCATAGAATGTTTATTTCTTCAGGTACATAATGTAATTAGCAGAATACCTGGATAGGAGAAATTTCATGCATGTATATACTTAAAAACATTTAGCCAATATATGTTTCTCTGATCTAAAAAGAAACAGGTATTTTTTTCATCTCATCTCCAAATATATGATCTTTCTCTACTACCTACCATACTTTTCATTTTCTTTGTTATTAGAGTGAATTTTTAATCTGTCTTTATAAAATCAAACCTTCCATTTTCCTCTGGATTCTCTAGTTCTCTCTTCAAGATCCATTACTACAATTATTGCTTTTTTCTCATATGTTATCAGTTTCTAACTCTCTACTGAATCATTCATATTAGCATACAAATAGGCTCTAAAACTCTCAACTCAGAAGAAGAAAAAAGTACGTGTAATATATTCCAAACTTGAACCCATGCCCTTTTTCAGCTATAAACTCATTATTCATTTCCTTATTATAACAATTTTTTTTGAAAAAGCATACATATACAAAGTTAATCTGTATACTCACTTCTCTGTGTCTCCCTAATCAACTCTAAGAAGGTTTTAATCTCAATACAACTATGAAATAGTTCTCAATAAAATCACCAAAGACCTCCACATTACTAAATTTTTCTAATTTAAGCCCTGCACACAATTTGTTTATCCCATACTTGGCTAGTTCATACCAAGTGTTTTCTTTGTTTAAGTATGGTTTTACTGGCAACATTTAAAAATTAAGGCATCACAATTACATTTTCGATATCTCTAAAATGCCAAGGTATGCCTATAGACAATTTACTAACAGTGAAGAGCCTCTGTAATCTGAGCAAGGGCACTCCAATTTGCTGGAATTAATATGATTCCCTTGACTTCCTTAGACAAAAACTACTGACAGTTGACATTTATTATTGTGAAATGCATCTTTAATTTTTTCAATACTAGTTTTAGGAAGAAAAAAATTATATATTTAACTGGTCCCAATTCATTTAATGTTATTATACTTGCATAATCCTGGTAGATCAGCCTTTCTCAAATTCACCACTATTGACATTTGGGGCTGCAATATTCTTTGTTATGGTGGGTTGCTTTGTGCATGTATGATATTTAGTACCCACTTGATTCCAGTAGCAGACCACCTCCTTTTGACAGTTTTAAAAAATAAATTCAGATATATGTTCTTATAATAATTGAAATACACTAAATACATAAATTTAATAGTAAGAGAAATTCAAATGCAGTATTTTAAGACATAAGCTTTCATAGATAGGTCAGCATACAGTTTGTCAGAAAAAATGGTATGCTCGAATGTCAGGATATTCATCTAATTAGGTGGTATCACTTTAAAGAATTATATGTAATTAAATTGATATATATAAAGAATATCAAGCATTTTTTAAACTCATTCTAAGATGCTAGTATCATCTTGATACCTAAGCCAGATAAGGACACAATGAAAAAAGAACACTACAGACAAATATTCCTTATAAATATAGGTTCAAAGATCCTCAATTCAATACTAGCAAACCGATTATGTTTTTATGTGATTCATCTGGAGTGCAATAAAATACCTGGAGTAAACAACTAGACCATGACTTCAAAGAATTTCACATAAGTTATACCATAAATACTAACTACATTAAAATAATTGGATTTTTCTATTTTATTTCTGAAAATTTTATCTGTGTTTTGACATAGAAAGACACTTTTGCAAATACTGTAATCAAATACTACTCATAAAAATTTAGTTTTTAAATCAACATATAATTTAAATTTAATTTTTAGATCAATGTCAATATAAAGAATGTTATTATTTTTTTCTTTCAATACATGTGAAACACAAATAGAAGACAATGTATTTTTTGCATAAAACATATTAGGCCTAACAATAGGGCACTCTATCTATTGATAGTATGTCAAATTGACAACAGTAGATCTAGTCTTTGGGGTTTGAGGAAAGGGATGGCTAATTTATGATTTATGGGTTTTTGTTTGTTTGTTTGTTGTTTTTTGAGACAGAGTTTCGCTTTGTCATGAAAGCTGGAGTTCGATGGCATCATCATAGCTCACTGCAACCTCAAAGTCCTGGACTCAAGTGATTCTCCTGCCTCAGCCTCCCAACTAGCTGGGACTGCAGGCACATACCACCATGTTTAACTAATTTTTTTATTTTTTGTAGAGACAAAGTCTAGACCCAGGCTGATCTTGAACTCCTGGCCTCAAGCAATCCTCCTGCCTCAATTTTCCAAAGTGCAGGGAGTATGGATGTGAGCCAATGGGCCCACACTGATTTGTTTTAAATTATTAGACTGAAAGTTTGGTTTGGCCCTTAGATTTAGCCCAATTATGTTCAAAAAGCATTTTTCTTTTGGTATTTAAATTAAAGCATACAACATCAATTGCAAATGTTACCTTTTCTAGTTATTTCAAGTCTATGTTTTTTATTCAATAAAGAAAGAATTACTTCAGTAAATATTCTTGGCAGTTAGATTTAGGAAATAGTCTGTTCAGAAATGTCAGCTTTTAAAAATATGTTTAAAATAGAGTTAGAAGTACCAACAGAAGTTTTACATACCTGCCATAGGCTGTGACAGCTTAAAGCTTTCCTACTTCACATGACAAAATAAAGTCTGAAATTCATTTCCACATTTTTCAGTAGATAGAATAAGTCACAAATAATGACGTTTTTCCTCTGAATAACAAAGGAGAAACTACAGAACACATAAACTTATTAAACTTATTATTTCTGTTTTATTCCTTAGTGAAAAATACCCACAATGAATATAATTCATAGTAACATGTTAGCAACTCATGAATTTTTCAGCACTTACTTTAATGTGAAAATTTAGCATATTTATTGGTTCACCTATGGTGGCACATTTAAAGTTGACTTGTATTTTAGAGCAACAATGAATATATTTTAAAATCAGAAAAAAAATGGTTATTGAATTGTATTCTCTTATATTTGATGTTATAATATATTTAAGTAGGTTGTCACACTTTTTTGTCAATATTTTCTCCCATCCTATAGGTCAACATTATAAAAGCCACATATGACAAACCCACAGCCAGCATCATATTGACTGGGAAAAAGTCGAAAGTATTCCCCTAAGAACTAGAGCAAGACAAGGGTGCCCACTGTCACCACTTCTATTTATCACAGTACTGAAAGTCCTAGCCAGAGCAATCAGATAATAAAAAGAAATAAAGGACAACCAAGTTGGGAAAGAGGAGGTCAAACTCACCTTGTGTGCTAACAGTATAATCTTGTATCTAGAAAACTCCAAAGACTTTATCAAAAAACTACTAGAATTGATAAATAAATTCAGAAAATTCACAGGTTATAAAATTAATATACACAAATCAGCAGCATTTCTCTGTAATAATAGCAGTAAAGCTGAATGTCAAATCAAGGACACAGTACCATTTGCAATAACTAGAAAGAAAATAAAATACCTAGGAATAAACTTAACCAAGGAGGTGAAAGATCTCTACCAGGAGAATGACAAAACGCTGATGAAAGAAATCACAGATGACACAAACAAATGGAAAAACTGCCCCATGTTTGTGGATTGGTAGAATCAACATTGTTAAAATGTCCATACTGCCCAAAGTAATATACAGATTTAACACAATCTCAATCAATACCAATGTCACATTTCAGATATTTAGAAAAACAATTCTAAACTCCATTTGGAATGAAAAAAGAGCTCAAATAGTCAAAGCAATCTTAAGCAAAAAGAAAAAATCTGGAGACATCACATTACCTGACTTCAAATTATACTACAAGGCTACAGTAACCAAAACAGCATGGTACTTGTATGAAAGTCAAACTGTAGACCAATGGAACAGAATAGAGAAACCAGAAATAAAACTATTTCCTTATAGCCAACTAATACTTTACAAAGCAAATGATAATATACACTGGAGAAGGGAAGTGTTATTCAATATTTAGTGCTGGGAAAACTGGGTAGCCATATGCAGAAGAATGAAACAGGACCTCTATCTTGCCATAAACAAAAATTTATTCAAAATGAATTAAAAAACTTAAATTTGAGGCATTAAATCATGAACATTCTAGAAGAAAACATGAAAAATTCTTCCAGACATCAACCTAGGCAAAGAATTTATGACAAAGACCCCTAAGGCTAATATAGCAGCAACAAAAATAAATACATGGGACTTAATTAAATTATAAAGCTTCTGCACAACAAAATAAATCATCAACAGCAAATATCCTACAGGATGGAAGGAAATATTTGCAGATTATACATTTTTTATATAAATTTTTGAACCCAGGTCGACTGTCACAATAACTGGAATAGAGACTACAGATAACCTGTAGGTTTTATTTTATTGTCTTTTATTTGTGTATTTACATATTTATTTATTTTTGCCTCCAAAAACAAACATTTTTTTTTTATCATGGTGACAGATTTATTGGAAAAACTCTACTTTAAACCATGGGTCTGCTGATTGGTTGGATTGATTCTACTCCATGTGTTGCTTGTTTTTCTGGAACCAGCAGTTTACTTGGGCATATTCTTCCCATCGTAATGGTAGAAGCAGAGGATATCACAGCCAACTGCACAAATACATATCAAAACTTCACTTGTGTCATCTGTATTACCACAACACTGGCCAAGAGTCAAAGTGCGGGGAGATATACTCCAAGGGGCCAAGAGCATTACCTTGCCAAGTCCAATATCAATAAAGCAGATGGAGTATGAGTGGGTGGACTGGAGGAATGGAGGGAGTGAATATTTACTGAATAATACTCTAACTTCCACAACTTCCACTTGGAATGAGAAACACAGCTTTTGCCAATGATATACTGGGAATGGTGATGAGAGGGGCCAATCCAACTTCCACACAATATATCATTCTTTGTTTCATTGCTAATGTTGCATCCTGGAAAACTGCACTCCAAACCTACATGGTGTGATCCCCAAGTTGGTGCATTAAGTGAGCTTTTCATGGTCATTCCAATGTTCTGACAAGCTGCGAGTTGCTAGGTGATGTGGTGCCTTTACCATTCAGGGCATCTTATGAAGTAAACAAAAAATGGGTCCCTTGGTCCATGGCTATATTGTAAGAGATCCCATGGTGATACAGCACCTCTTGTATACTCCTGGATAGAGCTGGAATGCATTCTACTAAGTGAGGTATCCCAAGAATGGAAAGACAAGCACCACATGTACTCACCATCAAATTGGTATTAACTGATCAACACATAAGTGCACATATTGGGTGTTGGGCAGGGGGGAGGGGGGAGGAGGGAGGAGGGGACGGGTATATGCATACACAAAGAGTGCAATGCACACCGCCCGAAGAATGAAAATATTTGAAACTCCGACTTAGGGGGGAGAGGGGGGACAAGGGCAACATACATAACCTAAACATCTGTACCCCCATAATATACTGAAATAAAAAAAAAAGATTGGAGCTAAGACAAATGGCATAAAACATCTAGATAAAGTCTCCAAAGCCATGGATGGCCCACTGCAGGGGTGTGACCGAGGCAGCCACTGAATCCTAACAAAATGCCTCAAACTCTGCAGATGCTCAATATATGTTTGTTGAATGAGAGAAAGACTGATTGAATTTAAAGTGAAGGACAACCCAAAATAAAATTATTATGATCATTATTGGTGAAGAGGTAAGCTGGAAAAACTTCTTGCAAGTTTCCATTGGGTCCTCTCACCACTATAGGCTCTAGCCACACCAAGTTAACTGTAGTTTTCTAAAACCCTGTTTGCACACCATCTCATGCTGCTCCCTCTATTATGCCTTCTTTTCCATTTTGTGAAATTATAGTCATCATCCAAGGCCCAATTCAAAAGTCATCTCACGTGGGAGACATTCCCTATACTGCTCCGAATATCACACCACACAGGGTATGCTGACTATTCCCACAACCTTCTCCACACATTCCTCAATCCTGTACCACTCTTGGGCTGAAGAGGTCCAGATTTAGCCCTCAACAGTCTATTTGTTTTTAAGCACTGACTATACTGAGCATAAGATACAAGGTAGGAAGATACAAACATAAATAAATCATAACCCTGAACTTGAGAGCTCGTAGTCTAGCATGGAAATCCATGCATGTACGTAAACAGCTCACAGTGATAAAGGCTATAATAGAATCAGGGTATATACTTGATAACTAATTTAAGTATTCCCAATGTGAGAAGAATTAGCTTGAGATTGAAGCAGATAATAGGGTACTTGTGAAAAATTAAAACAACTGCAGACTATATTTAAGAGTCCCTACATATCCGAAGAGTCTAGTTGGAAGTTACTTAGTAGGCACCTTACACCTTGCAGCCCAGTAACCAGCTCCCTATGGAGAGGGGAAGAAGCCCTGGCTTGCTGTGGATGGAGACAAGGGTTGCAGGCAGAGAGCAAAGGGAAGCCAATGTGGCCACAATTCTCACGCCTGTGGATTCTCACATCACAGGGTTGGGGTTTTGAGGGTGGAGAGCTAGGGTGAGCTGGACTCATTTTCAATGCCAAGGAGACTCAGCCAAGAACTTGACAACAGTAATAACCCAATCAGGAAATGTATGCAATGTTCCATGTTCCTAAGCTCTTGTACTTATATTAATTCTACACTCTTGGAATAGGACATGTGCTCTAATCTTTGGAAATATTCAATAATTTCAGTGAAATAATTTTTCATTGAATCTACTCTATGCCAAGGAGAAAGCTCAGGTGAGAGGCCAGACCAACCCTTGAAAGGGAAGGAAGGGGCAGTGGAGGGGCTCAGATTTTAACCCTCAGAGCACTGGGCTCCCACTTTGAGAAGAGCAAAGAGACTAAAGGGGGCTGACTAAGAGCTGATCCCGGAGCACCAGAGCCCTGGGCTGGAGTGCTGCATAATTCTTGGCTACAAGAATGATCTTCCCTGGGAGTGTGAACAGATAATTAACACAAGAAGAAATTAAGAGGGCCTGTAAACATGGTGAAATGTATTAATCCACTTGTTACCAAAAAAGAGTTTTGTGTCCTCCTTTCTTCATTTAATGGTATTTGGTGAGGACATTAGTTTCCCAGGGCCGCCACACAGTACCACAAACTGGATAGCTTAAGACAACAGAAATCCATTTCTCACAGTCCTGGAGGCTAGAAGTTCAAAATCAAGGTGCTGGGAGGGCCGCGCCTCCTCTGAGGCCTTGGGTGCAATCCTTCCTTCTTTGCCTCTTCCTAGTTTCTGGAGATGGCTGGCAGTCTGTGGCATTCCTTGGCTTGCAGGTGTATCACACCAACCTCTGTCTCTGTTGTCACATGGCCTTCTCCTTGTGTGCCTCTGTCTTCACATGGCATCCTCCTCTTCTTATAAGCACATCAGTCATGTTGGACTAGGACCCACCCTAATTGACCTCATCTTAACTTGATTGCATCTGCCCTGACCCTATTTCCAAATAAGGTCACATTTACAGGTACTGGATGGGGGTTAGGACTTCAACATAGCATTTTGGGGGAACACAATTCAAATCATAAAAGTGAACATCATATTTTGTCATTTGTTTTCTGAAAATCTGATTTTTAATGACTATATGCTATTCCATTTTATAGATGGAACATAATT
>CAUYSK010053866.1:0-19843 GCA_963575035.1 Avahi laniger | reverse complement strand
GAAAGTACAGATTACGATTTTGTGGTCTGAACCAAGCCATGATTTTCTACGTAAAACATTTCCTTACGCTTAGTGCTTGTCAATATCCAAATCTATTATTCGACTTCATCTTAGGCCTTTTTGGTTATATGTAGCTGAGTCGTCCTCATTCTCTCTTATCTCCAAACATTCTACTTGATTACTTTCCTCTGCCTAAAAATGTGTCCACAAAAAATGTGTTTTTTCCTCTATTGGGAAACAAACCAAACAAACAAAAAACCAAAATAGAAACAGTAAGAAAATCTTCCCTGATCCAAGAACCCTTTTGAGTTCCCATACAATCTCCTCTTTCTTTCATCATCACATTCTTGGCTAAAAAAGATTTTTGTTCGCGTTTACCACTTTCAAACCACCCACCCATTCTCTAAACAATTGCAATATAGTTCTAGTTTCCAACATGGCGAGGAAATGACTCTCTCAAAGATCCTCAGTGACTTTCTACTAAGCAAATCTAATAGCCAGTTAGGCTTTTTTTTTTTTCATTGTTTATTCTCCTTAATCTGTTCATGCATTTAGTACCACTAATACTATAGTATTTTTGAAACTCTCTATCCTTTTCTCTTTAGTGACATGTGCACACCTGGTTTTCCTTCTAAGGACTTGGGTGAGAATCCCAAGTCTGCCATGTACTGTTGCTTGGGACACATTATTTAACTTTACTGAGCCTCAGTTTTCTCACCTCTCAAAGAAGGAAGAGATAGTACCTACCTGATAGAGTTAGCTCAGAAATTAAAATTAATATCCTTAGCCCAATAGTAGACACTAACAAATATTAGGTCCCCCTCCCCATCTTTCTGAACCGCTTCTCTAGCTCATTTTCTGGATCCTTTTCTTCCTACCCTTTAATGTAGTTATTCTACAAGGGTCTGTTCTTGGCTTTCTTTTCTATGTTCTACCAACACTCATTGCTCTAAATATTACTTCTATGCTTGACTCCTCAATCTATACTCTCGACTTCTTTCTTTCTTGCTACTTACTCATTCCACACTTTTTTGTGCTGGCCTCCTTCACCTCATAATTAGTGTGTCCAAATGAACTCACATTTTTCCTCTTAAACTTACCTTTCTCTTCTCTCTTGTATTTTTGTTAATAACATAACCATCTCCCTACCCCCCAGATTAAAAATCTCACCACTGCCTTTGATCTTTCCTCGTTTTTGTCCCCCGCATCCAACAAGTGGCAAAATCCTATAAATTTCAACTGATGATATGTCTCAAACCACTTAACTTCTTCCCAATTTACCTGTCATTATCCTGTTATAAGCCTTCATTATCATTGCTAGTATAGTAGGCCCTTAGCCAGTCTCCCTGCTTTCTCTATTTTCCCACTCCATTTAACTTGTACACAAATAAACAAGTCATGTTACCACATATTGAAGGTCTTGTCATCCATCCCTATGTGCAAAAACCTTCCTTTGTTCTTCATTACTTAAGGAGTCCAGATTTTTTATTTAATGCATTTCTTGATCTGACCTCAAATCACATTTCTTATCTCCAACTTCTCATATTGCTCCATTCAAACTGAAATACTGATTGTTGCCCATGTGCTTCTCTCTTTTGGGCTGACTCTTCAGTCTGTCTTGCCCTTCCCTCTCCACCTAGGCGTATCTAAATACTACCTGTTCAAAAGCTTAGCTCAGATGGGCCTTCCACTTAAGAGAATCACAAAAGTCAACTGATCTGTCCAACTAGATATAATCTTTTCCTCTTCTAAACTCCCATAGTACTTTATCTGTGTCTACTTTATGGTATGCCATATGTCATTCGCAGAAAATCAATGAATGAATTTATATGCATTAAGTTATGGGCGTGGAAGTTGAGAGACTAGGGACTTAATTGCTACCTAATGAGGCCGGGGTTGACAAACTATGACCTGATGGTCAAATCTGGCCCACCACCTGTTTTTGTACAGCCCATGAACTAAGAATGGCTTTTATTATACATTTAAAACATTTTTTTAATCCAGTGAAATATACGTGACATATACACTTGACCATCTTAACCATTTTCAGTGTACATTTCAGTAGTTAAGTACATTCACATCATTGTGCAACCAATCTCCAGAACTCTTTTTGTCTTGCAAAACTGAAACTCTACACCCATTAAATAACAACTCCCCACCCCCTCTTTCCCCTAACTCCTGATAACCATCATTCTACTCTCTGTCTTTATGAATCTGACTACCCTAGGTACCTCATATAAGTGGAATCAAAGAGTATTTATCTTTTTGTGAGGCTTATTTCACTTAGCATAATGTCCTCAAGGTTCATGCACATTGCAGCATGTGTCAGAATTTCCTTCCTCTTGAAGACTGAATAATATTTCATTGCATATATATGCCACATTTTGTTTATCAATTCATCCATCAACGGACGGTTAGGTTGCTTCTATTATACATTTTGGCTGTTGTAAATAATTCTGCTATGAATATGCATGTACAAATCTCTTTGAGATCCTGCTTTCAATTCTTTTGAGTATATCTTTATTTTTTTAAAGGAATCACTGCACTGTTTTCCATAGTGGTTATATCATTTTACATCCCTATCAATTTCTCCACATCCTCACCAATAATTGTTATTTTCTGAGTTTTTTTTTTCTTTCTAGTAGTAGACATCCTAATGGGTGTGAAGTGGTATCTCATTGTAGTTTTGATTTGCTTTTCCCTAATGATTACTGATGTTGAGTATCTTTTCCTGTGCTTGTTGGCCATTTGTGTATCTTCTTTAGAGAAATATGTATTCAAGTTTTTTGCCCGTTTTTTCATTGGGTTTTGTTTGTTATTGTTGTTGAATTGCAGTAGTTCTTTATATATTCTGGATATTAACCACTTATCAGATATATGATTTGCAAATATTTTCCCCCATTCCATAGGTTGCCTTTCACTTAGTTGGTTTTGTCCTTTGATGAACCAAAGTTTTTAACTTGGATGTAGTCCAGCTTATCTATTTTTACTTTTGTTGCTGGCGTACATTTATAAATGGTGGGAAAAATGCCTTTATCCATATTGGGACTCTTAAAAAATGGTGGAAAAAATAAAAAGAAGAACGATACATGAAAATGATATGAAACTCAAATTTCAAAGTCCATAAATAAAGTTTATTGGGATACAGCCATGTCATTCATTTATGTATTATTTATGGCTGTTTTCATGCTATACGGACATAGTTGAGTAGTTAAGACAGAAACTGGCCCACAAAGCCTAAAATATTCTCTATCTGGTCCTTCAGGCCATAGTTTGTATCTTTGTTTTGTTCAAGGGCCTAGCATAGTATTTCCAATAAATTACAGATTGGTAATAGGAGTTTTATTTAGGCAATGGTACAGAACTTAATAGAAGTGAGGAGGCTCCACAGAGCAGATACCGATGTCTTGGGGGTTTCCACTGGCCCCAGTGGGGTGCACTGCTCCTGTTAGCTCTCCCCATAACAGATTTGGGCCCCTGGAAGAAGGCTGGAGCTGGAGGGTTTGGCCAAGAGAGCACTCGGCCCATGATGAGCAGTGGGAAAAGGCTGGGGAAGTAGAATGGTTTAGGAGGAGCCTAGCCCTTTTAAGTTCCTCAGAAGCATCCACCTTGCCTGTCCTCTCAGAACTGATCAAGTCACCTAATCCTGTAGGGACTGAGCTCTCCAGCAGTTAAGGGATAACATTAATATGTGATGACTAGTTCCCACAGACTCCCACTGAAGCAGTTCCATGGGTTTGGATCACTGTGCCTGGAGACATTTGTGTTTATTCAGTTTTGCCATCTGATGCGATGGAAGAGAGTGTGATCTCATAGCACATCAGCTACTCCTTAGCACTCTCTTTTCCAGACTTTGCAGCTTGTTTATCAAGCTCTTCACTCTTCTCTGTAGCTTTCTACATTGACATTTTAGCTGGTCGTATTCAGGACAATGGGGCAGTGTGAGCTCCATTGCCTTTTAAATGCCATTTGGCGATAGCTGAGCCTGGGTGAGCCTGTAAGTGCAACAAGAGCAATGAGGAAAAGGACGGCAGCAGATGCACTGTAATAAATTAGTCAAAGAAGGACCTGGTTTGTGCTGCACCTATTCTTTAAGTAAACCGCCGAAGGTACCCTTCTTAGGTAACATCCAACTGACGATTGACAAAGCGTGCTATTTTATTACCCTGGATTTGTAAGATAAAGCCCTCTATTCCTTCTCAAGTTCCTATATTTCATGCCTTTGTCCCACATCTAGTTTTCAATAATTTTGGCTTTTGTGTCTGTTTTCTGATTTTGCAGTTTCCTTTGCTCTGGATGACTATAATCTAGGCTGGGTTGTGAAAGGTAGAGTTATTTAAAATACAGTTCACAGATAAGCTCCCAGTCCTTAAACTGTTTGTTACTGATCTGAGATAGGATAAAGAGCTTGCTCCAGAATGTAAATCATCAGAATGTACATCACCAAGCATGCTTTTTAACTCAGCTGACATTTATTTTTTTGGTAGCAAAACTTTCTCCACTAAGGAAGGTGTTCATTCATTTACATTTTGGTGTGAGCTCCTTGTCTTGTTGCTGACTGGCATTTTCAGTAGCACTGATGTAGTAAAAGCTGTTGTTTTTGAAAATTTTCCACAAGAGTTAGGCCACTATGAATATGAAATGATAATTTAGAACCTAAATTATCTGTATTAATTTACTTAGGACTTTGCAAAGCATTGTTTCTTTTAGAAGAGACTCAACCCAAAATACTCATCAGGGAGAAAAGGATTAACAAAAAAAAAAAACTCAAAGGAATCTCAATGTATTGAGTAAAGATATTGAGTCAAAGGCTGCCTGTCGAGGTCAGGAACTCTATTTTTTTTCTTTCGTCGTTTGCACATGCCACACAACATAGCATCTGTTAGTGGTAAATGCATAAGGTAAATGCCCACTAAGAGCTCATTGAATGCAATCCTCTTTTTTCCAGACTAAACTTTTTCTATGTTTTTTTTTTTTTTTAATAAACAATCAAAGTTTCCGAAGACTGTCGGTGAGCATGCAGTGACTTGAATCCCTGACAACACCTTCTCACCATCGCTGGCAGAGGCTGATGAGGCCTGTCCCCTTTGCAGGAGGTGTGTATGCTTCCATCGTCCTCTCAGTGTAAGGGAGACTTTTCCATCAGAAGACTTTTCAGTTTTCACTTTCTAACATTTAACTTCCAAGCAGGAATCACAGATACCCTTAACCTCAAGTTTTACCCTTTCCCTAGTGGTTTTTTTAAAAACTTAATTAAAGTAAAACATGCTTGAGATTTTGCAAGTTCTTTAAAAAAAATACAAACCAACCCCAAACTCTTGTAAGAGTGAAAAAAAAATAACTTGACAAAGTAAAATAATCAATTGCAAGTTGGTGAACCTTTAAAGAGCATTAATTCAATTGGATAAACTGCAGTTAAATAACTTTTATCAAGCAAACTGGGTTAGGCGGTTAAAAGCAAGAAAAAAAAATACGTCCTAAAAACATACAGTGGGTAGCAGTTTATGTGTCAAGAAAAACTGAGAGAATTTTTGAAGCTCTGATGTCTAGCAGATAGCACTTAAATCATTTTTCTCCAAACTTCAGTCATAATACTTCAAAGAGTTATAGCCATAATACAAATTTTTAGACTAAGAAGTGGTGTTTGAAGTTATTTTATAGGATTTTGCTGTAAGGGCTCCAATTGATTTGTAGTAAGATAAAAGAAGAAAACTTTATTTTCGAAGCTTTGTCAGAAAAAGCTTACCTTCCATTGGTTGGTCTGCCAATATGTCTGCGGGCCATGATGATGTAGACACTGATATTATATGCCTATATGAACTGAGCTGAGTGTACACCTCCTGCTGTTTGTGTTATGGTTAAAATCTGTCACAAAACTGGTGGTGATTTATTAAATGTTTAATGAAGTAAGACAAAAACTTCAATAACTACAAACAGAAAAGTAGAGCATCACATTAAAATATAATATTACATATTACATTTCTATTTTTCTTTCCAATTTTCATTTGCTAAAAATGGTAAGGGCACATTTGGAAATCCAGACAGCATAAAAGGAATACCAAGTAGCACCCCTCATGTTAACAAAGGATATGCTTTAGTTTTATGCTTTACTTCCTTTTCCTTCTTTATAAGGGAAAGAGAAAAAAAAATCTCTGTTTTGGAAAAACAGAAAATATGCAGACCTTTCTTACTAATAGCTTCTCTATTAGATTTTCTATTAATAGTATTCAAATACCCCACTATCCATGTAGAACTAGATGACAATTTTGAAGTGTGGAATTAAATGTGCTGCCTCGATTCTATTATATGATATTCTATTTAAATGTTGCTCTACTGAACTTTCCCCAGTCCATAAATATGAAACAGTAAGACAATAAACAATCACAGGGATGTCTTTTTAAAATAGGTTCCATTTTTTCCCTCTGCTATAGAATCTAGGACGTCATTTTAATTGAAAAAAAAAAAGGATGTTTTTATATTACTTACCTCACTGCCTGTGTGTGCCAAGCTGATGTCCATTCTTTGTGTGTGTGTGAAGTTGGGGAGGAAGGAAGCGGGAAGCTGCTATTTTCATATCATTATTATATTATGTACATTACTCTCCTCCCACTATATATATTATACCTCTCTCTTTCTTCTCTGTTTAATGGCTTTGCACTATCAATTTACAGTATAAGTGATTACTTATGTTTATTGATTCTGATTTACTTAATCCTTGTAATGGAAATTCACACACTAAATGAAGATGGAATTTTGAAAGTACATAAATATTGATTTTGTTATAAGCATAAAATTCCTATATGACTATATGAACGTCTTATTTGTATTAAAGTTTCTAAAAGGTCTTGCCATTTATGTTATCAGATACAGCCTGGCTTACCAGAGGGTCATTTCTCCATGGACTTGGTGGATATAAACTGAAAGGATATAACCCAATAGAGTAATTGAATGATTTATTTGGGAGAGGGATGGCATACCAATTGGTTGATGGACTGAATTCTTTACTTTTTAACTGCTTTCCCCCATATTTATTAGATTTTGACCACACAATGAATCTATAGAGAAGTTTCAGCTTCCACATTTTTGCTTCATTCATTCATTCATATATATTCACAAAACATTAACTGAATACCTACTGCACATGCTCTGTAGAAAGCACTAGGAGAATAGCAATGAGAAAAACAGATAAGGTCTCTGCCATCATGGAGTTTACAACCTAATTAAAGGGACATCAAAAACCAAAAAATGTTGCAGCAGGTTCTCTGAAAGAAACAAAGTGCTGCTATAAAAACTTAGAATTCTTTCAAATCAATCAAAATAGGATGACTTATGCTACATCATAAGGGCTGATAAATTACCAGCAAAGTGAATCATCACACAATTGTATTTGGCCAAATAACTCAAGTAATTTTTGTGAGTCCAATTATTTCCATTATATAAGTATATCAAATAAAATAATCTGACCAATTAAACTATTGTTCTGGTTAAAAAAAATTTTTTAAGAGATTTCGTGACTGTTTCTAGCCTAACAGTATTTCTTGATATTTTTGTTTCATCATTTTAAACAATTTGAATTTAAGTGAAATGATTTTACTTAAAAATTAGAACTTGGACTATCAATTTAAGAATGAATCTTGAAAATCACTTTAAGGTAATAATGTATTGCTACAATTAATCCTCTAATTCCTCCTCCCAAGACGAAACTACTTACTATCTATAGATAGTTTAGATCTAATCTAGTATATTTAGCTAAATCTCCATTTGGAAAAGTGCTTTGGTCAAAATGTGAAATAATTAATTTGCACATCAACCAAAGGATAGAGTGACAGAATGGCCTAGCACAGGAGAGGGAGTATTGCCACCTGGTTTCTAGCATTGGTCTTGTGACAACTCTCTGTGAAATTGTGAGGAAGTAAATTCATTCAACTCAACAAATACTCAGCAAGAGTTTGTTTGTATAAATCATTCAAATTTTCACAAAAATTAGCCTGTCCTTAAGGACATATATGAGGAAAAATAATTTCATTAATAGTATATGATGGAATAAAATTAGAGTAATAAAGAAGTAGCAACTAGGAATTACTATTATTCAAATGCTGTATCAAGCATATAGAGATGAGTAAATCTGAAAAAGCTCTGCACAGGAGCTAGCATGTAAAATGGGCCTTGAAAGGAGATACAATTTTAATAAGCAAAGATGGTTTCCAGGAAGTGGCTCACCATGAGGAAAGGGATGGAGGCAGGAGAGTACGTGCCAACTTCAGTGACTTGGACCTGTACACACAGCAGAGTAAAACATTTTCCACCTTTTTCTCCCCTAGTATTTCAGTATTCCCTTTTCCTTCTTGTGTGATTGAATTTAAAAACTGCATTTTGGATTCTTCTCTGAGTCCAGTTGTTCTGCACCAATGCAAGGATGTATAGAATCAACTTTGATAAAATTCAAAATTTTAAAATTTATATTTATTGAGCACTGCACATAGGTGCTTAATAAATATTTGTCCAAGAAATGAACAAAATAATGCATCTCTGTTCCCCATCCCCTCTTCCCCTCCCTTCCAACCTCTTCTCTTTGATCCTGAGAAGTCAGCAGTTCAGAGGTCTTAGAAGCAGGAGAGTGACTCAGAAAAGTCAGTTTAAAGCAGGTCCTCTGAGCTCTCAGTCCCCATGGAAATATCTAATCTGTCTCAGCTTTTGGTTACGCTAAAGGACGACCACCGACTTGTTCCTGAGGTACTTCTCGGGGAAGCTGAGAAAGTCTGCAGTTCATCACTCTCTTTTTTTTGTTATTTCCTGTGGCTATCAGGGAGATAGTTAAGGGTGCTACAGTGAAAGCAAGCTAGCCAAGGGCCAAAACAAAGGCAATTGTCTTGGGAGAGTGCTAATCCATTCATTTAAGAAAAAAGAGACCTCTTGCTTCCTGGGGTCGAAGGGTGACTTTCACCTGGATTCTCATTCAGTCAGCTTGGTTTGGCGATCTCTATATATCTGATAGGATGATTCTGCACTATATGTGTCTGTAATACAGCAGACGTATACGCCTGGGAGACCAATGGCATTTTAAAAATCATTTTTTCTGAGACATTATAAGCAATGTTTCTAAAATGTTTAAATCATTTTCATTTGCTTTTATTTCTTCTACTCAGAAATGATTTTCACTGCATTTTATCAAATTCCAAGAGCGGATTCGAAGAGTTATAGACCTTGGCGATGATCGTCCTTAGTGTTGGCGTTCATGTCAAGGTTCCTGTCCTGCAAGCATGTCACGATGCTGCCAGGGAAGGCATTTGCGTTTGCCCTCACCTCCGTGGGATTCTCACCAAGCTCCGCTGAAAACAGCTTATTCCTCCATTTCCTTTCCTGACAGCTCTGGGACTTGAGTGGACGCATTGCCAGATTTTCCCAGACTGAACGCCATACTCAAACAATTGGAGCTAAAGACACTCTTTCACATCATACTTTGGCACATGTTATTGGCATCTACAGGTAGTTTTATGCCTTGTTAGGAGGTGGAATTTTAGAAAGGCATCACACTGCTTTTAGATACCTTCTGCGCTTCACAGATTCCTCATAATAATCGCCCAAATTGACAGGCAGTAAAATTTCAATTTTAATTTGCTTAGCAGTCATGGAAGATAACACAGTGTGAATGGTTCCTCCGAATAAGCTCTAATTGTTTTGTTATACCCATATATTACCATTCTCAGAAAAGGAAGGAATCTATAACAAGACAGCCTGTTGAGCCTGCTAAATGAGAAAAATGAAGCTTAATTAAAAGATCTATCTTTACAATAAGCCAATAAAAGAATTATATTTGTGTTTGTGTGTGTTTGTGTGTGTGTGTATTCTTTCCTCATTATGAAAGACTCTCAGATAAATATTTCAATCATGCTTTATAATTATTTGCAAGCACGACAAATGGCATGCTGGGCTTCATTACATAACCTGCATCTCTGTGTTTTATTTTGCCTATGTCAATAGGAAATGTAGCAGAAAATAGTTGGCCAGCTATTTTGGAAACCCACAGCTACGTTATTAAAATCAGACACATCCATTGCTGGGATAAGAATGCAAATATATGCACCAGTTTCTTCTTGCTTAGTCCATAGGACATCTAGTGGTAAGTTGTGCACTAGCAGCAACCCACAAAGGCTCCTGTAGTCTTTCTGTTACCAGGACCTTTCTTTAGGGATGCCACTCTTTTCTTCATGATGCTGCCGCTGGGGAAACAGAAAACTGACCATCTATCCCAATTGCAAAATGTCTTATGAAAAACACGTACAAACTGATCAGTCAAATTTAAATCATCAAATGGCATCTCTGTAATTTGGAGTGGAAAGAAAATTTCAAAACGAATTTAGACATAAAATACAGATTTTTGTTAAAGTAACAAGTTTTGACTTTTGATAATGCTGTGTCATTGTTATGGATAACTTCTCTTTCCTGAACACTGAGATGGACTTTATAAGCAATCCCAATTTCTATTGTTCTCAGAGTTTTGTTTTCAAAGCTTGCTACTACTACTTAGGCAAGATTATTTTTTCATAATATAAAACAATAAATACATTTTATATAATCATTACCAGTTATTTAGCTTTTGCCCTCAAATATCCATGAATATTCCCTTACTGATTTTCTTTCCAGCATATACTTCCTCTGTGTAATATGTAGATAAACATGGGAACTCTAAGAAATGAATAACATGCTACAACAAACAATATCCAAAGGCTGGACATTTTCTTCTGCACAAATTGCATGAATTTGGTATCCCAAATCGCTTTTGGAAATCTATACATGATTGCATTCCTTTAATAGCTTTTTAAACCAATATCTAAAATAATTACGGACACAAACTCTTATGATGTGACTATTAGTAGGTTAATTAGGTAATAATGAATGAGATGCCATAGGTTAGCATAGAGTTAGCACAATAGAATTTGTTTCAGCATGAAATGAAGTTGAGTGTTAAAAATTTAATCTTTATGTGCTAATATGCATGGGCATACCTTGTTAATTATTGCCAAAGGATTCTTCTACATCTGAACACTCACAAATGGGTTATTCAGAAATAGATTATGTTTTGTAATCTATACACACAGATTAGTTTGACAAAGTCTACAAGATGTGAATATTATGTAGCATGTTAGCATGAATACATGCTATACACAGTACAATAAATCAGTTGTAAACATTGCAATATGGGATATTAATGTTTTAAATTAATGATGTAGATATTATTTTCAGTTTTTAAACTTATTTTTTAAAGCAAAAAGCATTCAAATCTGGGTATAAAACTATATATTTATGACTACTGCCTTCTCAATTACTATTTTATCACCAATGAAGAAAAGGCTCATTTGCTTTTGATATCAGCACTTGTAATTAAACTAGAGATGTTGGTTTGCAGAAATAATGCTAACTTATGAAATATTAAATTAGGTGTACAAATACAATTACTGAAGTAGTGTCTAAATTTCATGATATTTTGGTATCATTCACATCTATGAAACAGAAATCATAGTAAAAATGAACTTGATTATCTGCTTCATTATTTGTGACTTTAACCTGAAATTAATAGACAAATATGAAATAATTATGTGAAACAATTTGGTTCATTGAAGGTGAAGTAATTACTTAATCATCTGTTTCACAAAAATAAGACACTGAGTTTCACAAACTCATGTTCAGTGAGATGGTATTTAAGTAATTTGTAGCAGAATAGTTTCTAGGAAATATTTAATTACACTGACTTGTATATATTACATAACATAACAGGTAAGATATGTGAAAATGACATTATAGCCCTAGAAGGCCCCCAAACAGTAACTCTTTTCCCCACTCATTCAGAACCAATTGAGATGGAGGCACAGGGATCAGGCAGACGGAATTCAAAATCTTAGCTTTCTGGGTTTTTTAAACTGATAGAACTTTATCAGGAAGAGCGTTTGGCCCAGAGGATTTGCTAGTATTTTACCCTGATTAATCAGGCTTATCTACCTGGTCACAGAAGTCCTACTTCCCCACACGCACAGCTCTGTCTAATGGAGCAGAGACTGTCTTGCTAGGTTTACCGCTTGGCCGATAGAGCAGATGAGAATGCACCTTCCTTGCAGATAGGCAGAACTGGGGGGTAAAATAGAGAAGGTGGGGCTGAGCTGAGCTGCACTTGCTCAGTGCTTCTCTGAAACTCACCAGTCTCTTCCAGGTAGCTGTTGTAGACTGATTTGTCTCCCCTCTCCCCCTTCCCTGTTTCCATATTTATAACCTCCCATGTGATTGTATTTGGAGACAGAAACTTTAAAGAAATAATTAAGGTTAAATGAAGTCATCAGGGTGAGGCCCTAATCCTATAGGACTGGTGACTTTACCAGAAGAGGTGGGGACACCAGGGATGCCTATACTCAGAGAAAAGGCCATGTGAGGGCACAGTGAGAAGAAGGCAGCCATCTGCAAGCCAAGAAGAGAGGCCTCAGGAGAAAGCATCCTGCTGGTACCTTGGTCTTGTGATTCCAGCCTCCAGAACTGTGATAAGATAAATATCTGCTGTCTAAGGCACCCAGTCTGTGGGCCCTGCAGACTAATACAGTAACCAAGAGTAGCACTCCGGGGGAGGTGCCTCCATGTAGAAATGCCAGGAGTGAGTGCTGGATACGTTTCATTCTACCATGAACACTCACAAGTGTTCATCTTGTCTCCGGGACTAGATTATAAAAGTCTCATGTTCAAAAACTATGTATCCTGTTTCTTTATCTTGGCAAAGTTAATCAGCTCATAGATATTCAGTAAATACTTGTGGATTAATAGTGCTTTTACATTTACAGAGTTTTCTGCCAAGTTTTATTAGTTTCTTCTTTTCCCTAAAAATGATGTATTACACTACCTGTGACCATCTTCATTAGTCGTGCAAGAAAACCAAACCTCCAGCTAGAAAGCTCTACTTCTAAGGAAGGATGTTAATTATTGCAAATTTATATTATATATAAAATATGAATATAAACACCAATAAAAGTATATTATGTTATGTAAAACATTTAGCTATAAGAATTGTAAAGGGAAGGTTAGATCATCTCATTGCAGTTACCAAGAAAATAGAGTTGCCTGTGAGTTTGTGTTCAATGTATGACCGAAGTCCATTTACATTTTTAAACAGCTTTTTATTTTGAAATGATATTAGATTTTAAAAAAGGTTCCAAAAAAAGTATGGCTCCCATATTCCCCTCATCAGATTCCCCTAATGTTAACATATTATGTGGCCATGATCAATTATAGAAACCAGGAAATTAATTTTGATACATCTATTAATGAGTTCACAGATCTTATTAAACTTTTACCAGTTGCCCCACTAGTCCTTCCAGACATTTACCACATTGCACTTAGTTGTCTTTTGCTTCACCCAATCATGACAGTTTTCGTCTTTATCTTTCATGACCTTGATGCTTTTGTAGAATATCTTTCAATTTCTGTCTGAGATTTTCACATGAAAGATTGAAGTTATGCATTTTTGGCTAGAATACCACAAGTAATGTGACATTCTCAGTGCAGCATAGCAGGCGTGATGTCAATGTGACTTACTGCTGGTGACTGTAACTTGAATCACTTGGTAATGTGGTGTCTGCAAGGTTTGTCCATTGCATAGTTACTGTTTCCCCTTTTTAATCAATACGTATCTTCTGGAGAGATACTCTGAGGCTGTGCAAATATTCCATTCCTTCTCATACTTTTGCTCCCTCATTTCAGCATCCATTGATGGTTCTTCCCTACAGCAATTATTTCTGTGGTGTTTGCCTAGTGATAATTTTCTACTCCTATTGTTCCTTTTAATTTATAAATTGGAATTCTACAGGAAGAAAGAGCAGCCACTTCTCTCAGTTTTTAAATTTATATCATGGATATAAATAAGGATTCATGGATATTTCTTTTATTGTACTTGTAATTGAATATTGCTATTTGTTTTGTTATAAGAGCCAATTTTTTTTTTTTTGACACAAAGTCTAGCTTGGTTGCCCCAAGTAGAGTGCAGTGACGTCATCACAGCTCACTGCAGCTTCACACTCTTGGGCTCAAGTGATCTTCCTGCCTCAGCCTCCCGAGTACCTGGGACTACAGTTACATGCCACCACGCCTGGCTAATTTTTCTATTTTTAGTAGTAATGAGAGTCTTGCTTTTGCTCAGGTTGGTCTCTAACTCCTGCCTCAGGCGATCCTCTGGCGTTGGCCTCCCAGAGTGCTGGGATTACAGGCATGAGCTACCAGGCCCGGCTGGAGAGCCAGTATTAAAAGTATCAAAAAGTTTTAAATGTGCAAATTCTAAAAGTTGACAAAGTCACTCTTTAAGAACCAATTACAGTAGTCCTACCTTTTCGATGGTTTCAGTTATCTGCAGTCAACTGTGATCTGAATATCAGTACAATAAGATACTTAGAGAGAAACCACATTCACGTAAATCTTTATTACAATATATTGGTATAATTGTTTTATTTTGTTATTGGTTATTGTTGTTAATCTCTTACTGTGCCTAACTTATAAATTAAACTTTATCATAGGTATACATGTATAGAAAAAAGCATAGCAAATCTAGGTCTCAGTACTATCTGTGATTTCAAAGCGTGCACTGGGGGTCTTGGAACATATCCCTATGGATAAGGCGGGACAGTGGTCATAGTAGACATATTAGACATAGTCTTGAAATGATGAGGCTGGTATGTTCTGCAGTAAACGTGCTAGTTGTTCTGAAAAATAAGTGTAATACAACGTGGTCTATGCCCTCAAGAATTTAGCATAAGTGGGGAAATATAAAGATACACCCTAAAACACAATGATATTGCATTTATATAGCAGTCCAACACAACAATAGAAGACACAGCAAGAGACACCCCAATGAGGTAGTAAGTATCCAAGCACTGAGGAGGGGCAGAGGCCTCCCTGCATTCTGCCAAGGAGTTGAGCACCAAGGGCCTGTTCTGCAAAAGCCTGTGTCTTGCTACTTTGACCTGGGAGAGAATTATAAAGCAAATACCATATTTTTCTAGAAAATAAAAGGAAGACTGTATCTCCTCACACCTCCTCCCCATTCATTTTCCTCGAGGGTGAATTTTGAGCATTTATGTATGCTTGAAATTACAACAAAATGAATTAATTTGATGTGGAAAATCTCAGAATGTGACTTAAGCTACCTCTTTGGCCCTGTTTTTTATTTTCTTTCTTAAAATCCGTACCTCCATCTCATTCTAGGCCCATGAAATTTAATTTTCCAGATGTAGCACATTTTCGTACCTTTGTGCATGCTGCTCCTGTAATCCGGAATGCTTTTCAACATTGGAAAATGTTGAATGTCTTTGGAAAATCTCTTTGGAAAATCTCTTCTCGTCTTTGAAAACCCATCTTAAAAATTATGACCCCTGGAAAGAATCTTCAACTCCTTGATGCACACTCTGCTCTGGTTTCTGTTCCCATGTTCCTGTGGTTCTTTATTCATGCCTCTGTTTCAGACCTTGTCATGCAGATGCAGTTTCTTGTCTGCTCTGATAGTCTGCTCCCTTGCACTGACACCTTGCTGAGGGCCATGGCTCTGTCTTACACAGTAGTAAGCCTCTGCCTCTAGCTGCATGTGGGTCTGGAACAGAGCAGGTGCTTGGAAAATGTGTGTTGAATTAGTGCACAGTTGAATAACAGAACATTTTACAGACATCCCCATTTCTTTCCTTTTCAAGAATATGTTGCAATATAGTTCCCTGAATTGCCAACATTACGCATCACCTTTTCTCTATGAGGTGCTTTGCTGTAGCCTACCTAGTTATATCATTGAGGAGATTATTCTTGCTTATGAATTAACATTCTGGAAATGGTTGAATGGTCCTGCAAATGGTTGAGTTCAATATCCACTTAGCCACCGCTTCTCAATGGTGTAGTATTTGGCATAGGACACAAGCTCGTAGCATGTTGAGGATGCCATAAATGTATTACCTTCCTTTTGGATTGTATTAAATCTGATGCTATAGTAAATACTTCAAACTCTGAGTAGGAGAAGAGGAAATAAGTCAATAAATGTGTTACTTTATTTTGTAAAACAGTTGTGTCCAAGAAAAAATCCTGTTCTAATATTGAAGTTTTGTAACTGCAAATTTAAATGCTTTTGAGTCTATGCCAAGGAGTGTTATTTCACCAACAGAAAAAAAAAAATTTTCCGATTCAAACGCCTTTTAATATAGCTGAGACTTAATACTCTAGGTTTCTTTTTTTTTTTTTTTTTTTGAGACAGAGTCTCGCTTTTGTTGCCCGGGCTAGAGTGAGTGCTGTGGCGTCAGCCTAGCTCACAGCAACCTCAAACTCCTGGGCTCAAGCGATCCTCCTGCCTCAGCCTCCCGAGTAGCTGGGACTACAGGCATGCACCACCATGCCCGGCTAATTTTTTCTATATATTTTTTTAGTTGTCCAATTAATTTCTTTCTCTTTTTTTAGTAGAGACGGGGTCTCGCTCTTGCTCAGGCTGGTTTCGAACTCCTGAGCTCAAACGATCCACCTGCCTCGGCCTCCCAGAGTGCTAGGATTACAGGCGTGAGCCACCGCTCCCAGCCTCTAGGTTTCTTTTTAAATTTTAAATTTTGAATGAGCTCTTCTAAATTGAAAATATTATTCAATGTGTTTCTAAAAGTAAAAACCATCATTTAGAAGAATTTTCATAAGATCAATCAATGGTATTTTTAAAACATTAGGATAATTGGAAAAGTTAAATTTTAAACTATTTCACTGGAGACAAATTTAGTATTTGAGATGCATCCTTAAAAACCAGGAACCTATAGTCTCTACCTATAGGAAAATATTTTATTCTTGATTAGTCGACCCCCTTTTTTTAAGCTAATGATTGTTTCATTCCTTAGTCTCCATGAAGAAATAAAACCACAACACATAGATATCACATAGCATCGAGCATCCCAGGTAGATATAATAATTAAATAAATTTATTTGAAAATGAAGTGTTTTAGGCCGGGCGCGGTGGCTCACGTCTGTAATCCTAGCACTCTGGGAGGCCGAGGCAGGTGGATCGTTCTGAGCTCAGGAGTTCGAAATCAGCCTGAGCAAGAGCAAGACCCCGTCTCTACCAAAAATAGAAATAAATTAATTGCACAGCTAAAAATATATATAGAAAAAATATACCGGGCATGGTGGCGCATGCCTGTAGTCCCAGCTACTCGGGAGGCTGAGACAGTAGGATTGCTTGAGCCCAGGAGTTTGAGGTTGCTGTGAGCTAGGCTGACGCCACGGCACTCACCCCAGGCAAGCAAGTGAGACTCTGTCTCAAAAAAAAAAAAAAAAAAAAATGAAGTGTTTTTCACTAATTACTCACCATTTACTTTAAGTACATTGATTGCTTTGTTATTATATGTAGTATTGAAGTTACATCCCCCCAAAAATTTAAAAAACAGAGTCCATGTTCAGTTACATGGTTTCATTTCAGAGGATCCCAGCAAATGATCATGCTGAATACACTCATTGGAGTAAAACTTTTCTTTACGGTTTAATAACATAACCAGGCTTTAAGAAAACCGAACTACTCTTTTCAAATATGGTACGTGACTCTACTTCCACAACCAGAAAGATCTGACAGTTCCTCTTCAGCCTCTTGTCTTTGTACAGTTACACTTTTGAATCTAATGAATACCAATGGTGAGTTCAAACAACAAGGGGAAAAAATCTATTTAATACATCTTGTCACAGAGGAACGGGTCTGCATTGTTTTGAGACTAGACGCCATATTCTATGTCTGATACTTGAATGCAAGTTGTATTTTTTATCACCAATTCACAAATATTTTACTTCCTTGTAGGTATACAAGGAAGTGTACAAGCAGTGTTTAGTTATCTCTGAGAGGCCTAGACGGTGTCCGTGAGGTCCATGGGCCTCCTTCTTGTCTCTTTGCATCTCAGGTCATGTATTTTCACGAGGGTGAGTAAGTGGAATATGAGAAAGTGCTCTGAAAAAGCCAAATCAAATACAAATGGCATTGCCAATTTTTGTCATCTAGTACTTCCTCTGCATCTCTTCCTCCCTGAAGATGTGTCTACCTAACTATTCACCAGGGCACCTTGGGATGAGCTGCGAAGTCAATGAATGCCATAGACAAGAATTGTAAGAATTACAAAGGAAAAGCCAATGTATATATACATATATGTAATTATATGTTTAGATAATTAGAGAAGACATACATATGCCATTTATATATGTTCATATACATTCCTTCATAGATATTACATACACGTGTGTGTGTGTGTGTGTGTGTGTGTGTGTGTGTGTGTGTGTAGGTGAGGCCAACTAGTCTGGAATGCTGGAAAGGGCATAGTACCTGACACCAAAGATCTGGTTTCCAATCTCTCTTCTGTCACTTACAGACCAGGTTGTTCTCAGTAAATGACTTCAAGTTCTGAGCCCCAGTTTAATGCTATGTGAAACTAGTATCGTTATGTTTATCCCAGCTACATTTTCTGACAGAATTAGAAGAATCAAACGGGATTTTATATGTGAAAGAATTCTGTCAAGTATAAAGCACTTATCCACTGTGAGTTAGCATCCGTAGATTCATTTTTAAAGCAACTATGATGTACCGTACTAAAAATGTGTACAAGATACAGTCCTCACAGACTCTCCCTCCAGTGAGTTAGCTTAAATGGGGTGGGAGTTGAGGGGAATGGTCCGATAAACAGGAACACATATGTAGTAGCAGGAGCCCAATACTAAATTCATATGAGTAAGTAAGTTATTTTGGAAATACAGAGAAGGGGCTGACAGCTCAGTGTGTGCGGGTGGGGGAGGAGGACTAGAAGGAGGCTTCTCAGGGAGATATTGCCTGGGCTCCGTCTTGAAGAGTGAGGAGGAGTTAAAGGGGTAAGGAGGGAGAGCGAGAGAAAGAAGCCATTTCAAACAGAGAAACAGCATGAGCACAGATAAGGAAGGCACAAACTGTGTGCGGAATCAATCAATATTTCATTATTGTTGGGTAGTAAAAGGTAAAGAGAGTCAGGAAGTGGTAAGACAAGTAAGAGGCTGCTCAGAGTGAGCTTATCCTAGAGAAGAATAAAACCATTGAAGGGTTGCAAGCAGGAGGGTTGCGTGGACAGATCTCCGTTTCAGATAAATCACTCTAGCGCTATGTGTGTGATAGATTTAAAAGGGATAAGGCCGAAGGAAGAGAGTCCTGCTAAGCTATTCTCATAGAATGGGTCAAGGTTTCTCAGCCTTGGCATTATTAACATTTTGGGCGGAATAATATTTTGCTGGGGGGTTGCGGAGAGCTGGTCGGTGCACTGCTGGATGTTTTGCACCCCTGGCCTCTACTCACTAGATGCTGGCAGTACCCATCCTCCACCTCCAGATGTGGCAGTCAGAAATGTCTTCAGGTGTTGCCAAATGTCTCCTGCTCTAAGAGAAAGTTGTGAAGGATCACTCCAGCACTTGGTACTTGGTAGTAGGATTAGAGAATAGATGGCAGACTCTAGAAGAGTTTCGGAGGTAAAGTGGACAGTTCTTTTTTTTTTTTTTTTTTTTGAGACAGAGTCTCACTGTGTTGCCCGGGCTAGAATGAGTGCCGTGGCATTCCCTAGCTCACAGCATCCTCAAACTCCTGGGCTCAAGCAATCCTCCTGCCTCAGCCTCCCGAGTAGCTGGGACTATAGGCATGTGCCACCATGCCCGGCTAATTTTTTCTATATATTTTTAGTTGTCCAATTAATTTCTTTCTAATTTTAGTAGAGACGGGGTCTCGCTCTTGCTCAGGCTGATCTCGAACTCCTGAGCTCAAACAATCCGCCCACCTCGGCCTCCCAGAGAGCGGGGATTACAGGTGTGAACC
>CAUYSK010053863.1:0-11485 GCA_963575035.1 Avahi laniger | reverse complement strand
TGCTCCACAACAAGTTAACACAAACTCAGTGACTTACAACAACACACATTTACCTTCTCGCAGTTTGTCTGAGTCAGGAGTATGGGCATTGGTTAGCTGCAACCTCTCCTCGGGGTCTCACAGCCTGTGAAGTATAGTCCAGGCTGTGTTCTCGCCTGGAGGCTTGAATAATTTGTTTTTCAAGGCCATTAAGAGTGTTGGTGGATTATTTTCTTTGAGACTGTGTGACCGAGGATGCTGGATTTTTGCTGGCTGTGGGCTGAGGACACCGTAAGTTTGTAGAGGCTGCTGGAAGCTCCCTGCCTCGTGGGCTGCTTAGTAATCAAAGTAGCGAGGAGACTCTCTCCACAGCAGGGTGGGCTCAGTTTCTCTTTTATGGGCTTTGAGGTGATTAAATCAGGTCCACTCAGAATAATCATTTTTCTGATTAACTTGAAATCAACTGATTTGGGTTCCCAGTTACATCTTCCAAACTCCTCCACCTTTGCGATATTGTTCTTGGCTAGAAGCAAGTCAGAGGTTCTGCCCGCACTCAGTTTGAGGGAATTACATGGGGAATGAGTACCGGGGGTAATTATCACAGGGGCACCCTAGGTTCTGTGTGCCACAACTGTTATACACTTAGGTTGTTTTCTTCTTTTCATTTTTCTCCCTCCCAAATGGCCCCTGTGCCAAGGATATTAAATATGGAAGCTTCCCTAGATAATAGTTTTTTGCCTGCATCAGAAAAATAGATCCTTCAGGATGGTGTTTTCATCCCAGCTCCTCATGCTTCTCCTGTTGTTTCTTAAGAGAAGAAATGACCAAGGTTTCCCTCTGTCTTATGCTCAATTTGAAATAAATCAGTAAACAAATGTCACAAATAGAGGCCTGTACTAGAAAAGAAAGAAGGTATATCTCAAATCAATGACCTAAGCTTCCACCTTAAGAACCAAACCCAAAGTAAATGAAAAGAAGAAAATGATAAAAGCTAGGATGGAAATCAATAAAACATAAAATATAAAATCACTTAAACAAAATAAACACCCCAGAAACAGAACATTTTTTCATATTGTGACTAAGATAGTCATTATTTTGATTGGTACTTACTTAAAATGAGTCTCTCTTCTAGTTCCTCAAAGGCCAGGGTCATTTTAAACCCTTCACATGGTAGAGGTCCAAATAAATTGTAGGGTAATGAATTGATAGCTACATGTCCTTCAGTTTCAGTGTCCTTCAAAATGGCTTATTGTGTCCCTGTCGTACTGCTGACTTCTTTTCTCTGAAGGTAACCACTGCCTGACTTTGTGAAAACTCATCCCTGAGAATATCTAGGCTCCAGATCACACACGGAGACGAAAGTTCCCCCATTACTTTGTGGGTTCAGAGGCCATGTGAGGAGACCTCAATGCTCAGTTGAGCAGCTTCCAGAAAAGACAAGGTAGATCTGCAGAGGCTTAGGATTTTCTCATGGGCATTACATACAGGAATCCCTTCGCAGATTCTTATCACAAAGCAAATACACCTCACTCACTGCCCTGTAGAGCTTTCCTTGATAAGTAGATCAAATTAAGCCTGTCTGGAAAGGAACACATAGGTGATGCCCTAGGCCATGTGTTTATGCCACCTCAGAAAGAGCACTGAGGACTTCTCTCTCCTGTGCCAACTTAACTTACACAAGTGGAGGGACCACATGGATTTATAATCCAAGGACTTTCTAATCTACATGCTTGTGATTTCCATATCTCTTCCCTAGAAATCACAACATGCTCAGAGTTATTTTTAACAGATATTCTTATGAGAAGAGGTGTGTTTAGCTTGTGACAAGGCTCGGTCAACATAATGGATTTTCAGGCTCATATTTTCAGTTGCCTGCTGCTCAGTGTCACAGGTAACAAAGAGAGGAAGCTCAAAACTCAGGATCGTGTTCACCTGGGAGTTTGAGACTAAGACAAATGTTTTCTTTTTACTGGTTTGAGTTTTATACTATATCTGTATTTTGCATTGTATGAAGACATTCTGTATCTCTATTTCTGCTAACTGACATCTCTTTTCATCTCTCTTATTTGATCATTGAATCCAGTGGAGAAAGTGTGCTGATCCAGTCTCTGGCATCCATGGCTGTTTCCCAAGGAGAGAGAGTCACCATCACCTGAAGGGCCACGTCAAATATAAGCACCACCTACTTGCACTGATACCAACAGAAGCCAGGAGGCCTGTGCTAAGCAGTGTTCTGCAGTGAAACAGAGCTCATAGAGTATATACACATAGACACACACACACACATACATGTAAATTATTTATTTATTATAAGTATTTGTTTCATGCAATGATGGATGCTGAGAAATTGCATGATCTGCTGTCTACAAGCTGAAAACCCAGGAAAGCTGTTGATGTAATTCAGTCTGAGTCCACAGTCTAAGAACCAGAAGAGCTGATAATGTAAATCCCAGTCTGAGTGCAGGAAAAGATGAGATGAGATGTTCTTGCTCAGTCAGTGAGGCGGAAAAGAAGGGACGAATTCCTCATTTCTCCACCTTTTATCCTATTCATGTCCTCAACAGATTGATTATACCCACCCACATTGGGGGAAGATATAACAATTATAAATATATAATTGCCTCAACATCAGAACCCCTAAATATATAAAGCGAGTTTTAACAGATCTGAAGTGAGAAATTGACAACAATACAATAATAGTAGGAGACTTCAATATCCCACTTTTAATAACCATTAGAATATACAAACAGAAAATCAGTTAAAAAACCAGCAGATTTGAACAACACTATAGGCGAAATTGACCTAACAGACATTTGCAGAACTTTCTACCTGACAGGAGCACCACATTCTTACCACTTCCATTCAACACAGTTCTGGAAGCCCTAGCCAGAACAATTAGAAAAGAAAAAGAAATAAAAAGCATTCAAATCAAAAAAGAAGAAATAAAATCATCTCTCTTTGCAGATGACATATATGTAGAAAACACTAAAGACTCCACCAGGAAACTGTTCAAACTAATTAATGAGTTCAGTAAAGTTGCAGAATACAAAATCAACATAAAAAATCATTCATTGAAATAAGAGTGTGGTGTGAACATAGGGAAGCAAAAGAAGACAAGGAAGTATGTGACCATGAAGTGAATGCTTAGTCTCCAAGATCAGAGGCTTAAAGAAAAGGATAGATTAAAACCTAAAAAGAAAGAAAGATCCCAGCACACTAAAGGAAAGAGAAGTCTCCCAACACTCCTCCTGCTTATTATTCTTCCAATATGATACACAGCTGGGCCTACCTTACCATGCCTTGGTTGATTCCAACTTTATCTGCTTTTCCATTAAAGCCAAACTGTATTTAGTGCAGTCAGTAATGGACTGTCTGTATGCCAAGTGTATTCCTTGTACAACTGACTGTGTAGTGGCTGAAACTGAGAAATAAGGGCAGAAGTATCGAGTGACTCTCAGCATTGCCAATGATCCAAGAGTTGAACAGTAACCATGCGCACACAAAAGAACCTATGCAGATAACTGCTTAGTACAGACAGTAACTCAGCACAAGTGTTACACTGTGGCCACAGTTGACCTAGACCTGAAAGGAAGAATCTGTAAAGTCCCTGGAGTTCCTATCATGAACCTTTCTTACCTTAGATACAATATTGAACAGATGCCAGGTGAAGGTTTTGTGTTTTATTTTTTATTTTTTTTGTCCTCCATGGTATTCTTATGGTCTGAGGAAGCACCAGAAATTCAAGAGGCAGTCAATAAATGTGCTGAATAAGAACTGAACTGGCACCTAGAGTGTCTCAGGAGTTACACTGGGAAGTGAGTGGAAAAGAGGATGATTATTCACATGTTCAGATTTGAGACTATGATAAATAAGACCAGACTATCCCGAGCCTTATCTGCCTAATGGTCATCAGGGGAAAACCTTGAGGGAAACTGTAGAACATATTATCAGGCTGTGAATGCTGGCAACCAGCCTCTCAAGCTGAACAGACTAAGAGTCTGACTTCCAACTTGGGGGTGCAGGTCATCAGGGGACAACCTGAGTGGACAATGGACTAACCCACAGAAGGCAGGAGGTCAGGATGAGTGAGCTCCACCGTGATTAGAGGTCAGCTTCTGCAAATTTGGGCCAAGCCCTTTGTGGAGTGAGTGAACCTCTTCTTGGATGCAGTAGATGCTCGTTTTATAGAGAAGCATCTATAATGAAAGCACTTGTGAAGTTAAGATCAGCATCCTCCTCAGGTGCCAGGTTAACCCTGCAATGAGCAACAGGCCGGCTCGTCTGCAGCACCCACAGCAGCAGCTGTGGCCGGAGCAGCTGGAGCAGAGGCCAAAAGAGAAGTTCTGTGGGATGACAATGGAGAGAAACACAGGAAGAGAAAAGCAGCTGTCTGGTCATGATGGCAGAATTGTGGGTTTCCTTTCATCATGTTTTCTGTTTTGCCTATAATATACATATTTTTGGGTGTTGTGTATTTTTCGACATGTAGAACAAATCTTAAAACTGTCTTCATGGTGACTCCCAGGTAGACCCATTAAAAGTAACAGTAGCTGCCTCAATCTGAATCTCTCCATATATACTCCAAGAATTATGCTGGTCACAATAAAAATAAATAAAACCACCTATTCATCATAACTATAAGACAGAGACACCACAAACATCAAATCAGATATAGATATAAAAATAACATCATTTCCAATAGCTAGCACTGTGAGTCCTTGCGGAAATCTAGGGATGTCTGGAAAAACTGCACAGAGGAGACAACAGAGGATTGATCTCAAATCACATTCATAAACAGTGTTATAGTTTAAATGGCTGTCCACTCCAAAATTGAGTGTGAAAGTTAATTCCCACTGTAACAGTATTAAGATGGTGGGAAATAGAACTACGCTATTTGAGAGGTGGGACCTTGGGGAGGTAATTTGGATTAGATAAGGTCATCCGGGTAGGGCATTGGTGGCTTTATAGGAGAAAAAAGAGAGATCTGAGTTAGCACACTTAGCTCCATCCCCATGTGATGCCCTGAACCATCTTGGGACTCTACAGAGAGTCCCCACCAGCAAGGAGGCCCTCAACAGATGTGCCCCCTCGACCTTGGACTTTCCAGCCTCCAGAACAGTTAGAAATAAATTGCTTTTCTTTATAAATTATCCAATCTAGATATTTGGTTATAGAAACAGAAAATGGACCAAGACAGAGAGCAAATCCACTTGCGACTGAAATAATAACATCAAAGAGTCCTAGTTTATCAGAGGAGTGACTATGAGGAAGGGACTTTATCATATTCACGGGATGAGAGGAGGCAACACTTGCAGGGAAGAAGAGCACGAAGGAGAGTTGGAGGACGAAGAGGGGAGGCACCCTTTAGAGTCTGGAAAGAGAAAAGAGACAGAGGCAGAATAAGAAAATTTAATAGCTTGCAAGACAAAGAAAAGATGAAGACCACACCAACCCTCCCCCTACAACCCTGTGGATGGACTAGGTAGTGGTGTTATACATGCTAATTTTCTCTTTTTGATCATTGAATTGTTGTTATGTAAATTAATGATCTTTTTATTAAGAAATGTACCCCACAGTATAAGGTATTAATATGTCTATAGCTTACTAGCAAAAGATTTAGGAAAAAAATATGTATTTGCATATGGAAAGTATGAGAAAGCAAATGTGGCAAAATGGTAAACATTATTATTGCAATTTTCTGTAAGATTGAAATTAATTTAAAATTAGCAGTTAGAAAAACTCTCCTCAGAGTGTATTGGTGTGTTGCCAAGGGCAGCCCCTTGGGAGCCACAGCAACACTGGTGGTTGCAGCTTCAGTGGTGGGACTCACCTGTCTTCCCACTCCTGCTCCTTCCTTTGTGCCTTCAATAAATACTTACGGACTCAGAAACTTGGGAGGGCCAGGAACTATCCCTTCCTGCTCCCATTTGGAGGTCCTTCAGGAAACTGAGAGAACAGGGAAGCACCTAACCTTCGTTTCTTATGTACAGATCCCACGACCAAGAGCATGGGAGAAAGGACAAAGCTGTGCAAACCCAGAGCACACGCCCATGGGCAGCACATCATCTACCACCCACAGCCTTCCTCTCTTAAGAGCCTATGCTTAATCGTCTATAAAATACCCTCCCAAGTGGCTCCCAGCAACCCACCTCAAACAGGAACTAGACAAACTGGGTGATTTCTTGTCCCCTACCTAGCAAATCTAGCAGATTTTCATGAGGTGGGGACCCAGTTTCCATGGAAACAGGAGGCAGGCAAGTGGCCTCTGCTGAGCCCTTCACTTTACACGAGCAAACTCTGCTTTCCAGAACCTCACTTTTGGGTCCCCGGCAACATAAGCCATTTCTTAGTTATAGGGTCTCCTTCCCGCTCTCTTACTTGGATTATTACATATTTCATTTTCCTTGTCACATTTTCCCCATTTTAATAATTTATCTATCTCATTCCTGTTACATAACCCTAACTCTGACTCTTCCCTCCTCCAATAAAATAAAATACACTGCTGATCTCTTCTTCCCACACGTTCGGATGGAGACAAATGCTGCCGCGATAATAACACGGGGTGTATGCTGGAGCGCCGGGGTGTATGCTGGAGCGCCATAGGCTGGGCGAGGCTGGGGGTGTTAGACAGGGGAGCAGAAAAGCCAGGAACCAGAAAAACTGAGACGACCTCTCAGAAGATTAGTTGTTAGTGTGT
The DNA here is from genome assembly GCA_963575035.1 of Avahi laniger. NCBI lineage: Eukaryota > Metazoa > Chordata > Mammalia > Primates > Indriidae > Avahi > Avahi laniger. The sequence goes on along the minus strand of CAUYSK010053863.1, from coordinate 4,809 downwards.
TGTGCCTCCCCTCCCGGCACTGGGACCCCTTGGGGAGTGCGATGTGTGTCTCCAGAGGCTCGGGGTGCACACCAGGGAGGCACGTCTGATTGCTGTTAGAGGAAACCAAAGCAGAGGCTGGCTGAGTCCTGCTCTGCTGGTGAGGGGGGAGTAATGAGAGGTGGGTTCCTTGGAAGAGCCCTAGGGAGGAGCTGCAGGTCGTGGGGTCCAGACTGACCCCTCTTCCACCTCAGATAGCAGCCCATGGGGAGCCCAAGCTGCAGGAGGGAAGGGAGCAGCCAGTGTCCCGCAGAGGTCCGGCACTGCCAAGCACCCAAAGAAGACTCAACTGTGAGAAGAAATGTCCCTATGACACTATTATTTAAGTACTATAAAAGATGTCGATTTGCCAGAAATTTTATCCAGTGGCCAGGAGAATGACCCCTCAGGTAGAAATTAACACAATAGGGGAAGCTGATAAAGCCTTTGTCTGAGGCCATTTCATTATCCAGCTTGTTTAATGAGTAGTTTAACAGCCCAAGGGCTAATCCCACAGTGAGGATGGGCTGGAAAGTCAGCTGTTCCACTGTTTCGGGGTCACAGGAAATGTCCGCAGGTAAAGGAGCAAAGGAGCTCCTGGGTCAGCAGGGCCTGTCTTCAGACCCACAGGGACAGCTGAGCATTGTCTGATGCCTCACAGGGAACAGCTTTTGTTCTTTTACACGAGATACTGTGGTCAGAGCCATTCTGGGGAATTGTGAACATGTGAGCAGCACCCCCGTTTGTACAAGACGTCTGTTTACACTGGGTTTGTGTGCGGGCGTCACACAGCCACAAGCACAGGCCATTGTGACACCCCTGGGGCAGGTCCTCAGGGGAAGGTCTGGTCAGGGCAGGCACCCGGGGAGGCTCTGGTGGGAAGCGTCACCAGATGTGACCACAACCTTGAACTTCACCAGATCAGCCTTCATCCTCCCTGAGGATTTGCATAAACATCCCTACCACAGGCTCAGCCCTGTGATCAGGCCTGATAAACGAGGCCTTTTATAAGTGTCTGAGCACCCTCAGGAGGGTGAGAGGCAGCAGGATGGTGCCATCCCAGCTTCTTTGGCTCCTGCTCCTCTGTGTTGCAGGTAAGAGACTGTCCCAAGTGGACAGCACCCTCAACTTCATTCCTGGAGCTCCCTGAGAAGAGTGATGTTGGGAGGGAACAGGAAATAAATACCACTAACAGCTCAGGCCTGGTTAGGGTTTGGCTTCCTCCTTGTGGGCATATTCTGGCTTTAATAGGATCTCACAGCATCTCTGAATCTGCCTCGTGTGCCTCCCGTTGCAGGTTCCAGCGGGCAGATCATGCTCACCCAGGCTGCAGAGTCCCTGCCTGCCTCTCCAGGAGAGAGAGTCTCCATCAGCTGCAAGGCCAGTGAGAGCCTCCTCTACACAGATGGGCAGGAGTACCTGTCCTGGTACCAGCACAGACCTGGGCAGAGCCCCAAGGTTCTCATTTACCATGCCTTCACCCGGGTAGATGCGTTGCCCACCCGATTCAGCGGCAGCAAATCTGGGACAGAATTCACTCTCACCATTGCAGACCTGCAGCCTGAGGACTTTGCAACCTATTTCTGTCTTCAAAACCTGAAGAGTCCTCCCACAGTGATTCAGTCTCGAGCACTAACCTCCCCACCAGGGTGATGAGCCTGCAGGCCGAGCCGCCCCGATCAGCCCCTGGCTCAGGAGCTCCTCTGGCAGAGACAGATGAGCCCAGTCAATACACAGACACGTGAACAACAGTTTAACGGCACTGGCCACAGGCCGCCTGGAGCCCTCTCTTGTCCCTTTGTTCCCCTCTGTGGTCTAAATATTTTGCATAGAAGAAACTTCAAAGACATAGGAGCAGCTAGACCAAAAATGTCAGAGGAACGAGGATGGATTCATTCTCTTGCTTCCCCACTTCTCCCTTTCTGGAGTCTCTTCTGGACGTTGGGGCAGCTCCTTTTCCGCCACTGTCACTCATTCCCCTTCCTTTCCCCTCAACCCCTAACTTTGGGACGCAGGTCTAGGCCATTTGCAGCCATAGGCCAATCCTCTCTGCTCAGATGCAACCTCGATGCCAGCTGTCCCTCTCACCACCCTCTATCCCCTGTTCACTAGGCCCCCTGATGCTCACTGTCCCCTTCACCTGAGCATTGCTCCTCCACAGCTTTGTGCCCTGATAAGACCGTTTGGAACCATGGCTTAGCCATTGGCCTAGGAGTGAGAAGGTGCTAGGTCACTGGCTGTCCTAGACCCCAAAGTAATATGAACTCTGCTTTTTTAGTCATCTGTGTACACAGGGAAGGCTCCTAGTATAGACACAGTTTGGAACAAGACATACTGTTTATCACAGAAAAATAAAGAATTATGACTTGCACAAGGGAAGCTCATTGAAGGAGCTGACAAACAAGAAGTATATCACTTGTGCATTGAGAGAAATAATGTAGATTACTAAAATTCAGCACTTAAAAATAGAGTTTCTATTATTCTATGTCTTTCCATTCCCTGGATTTTGAAAATCTTCTGCTATGCATTACCTATCACAAAATCCTCTTGAACAGTACTATCCAATAGAACTTTCTACAATGATATAAATGTCCTATATTTGTACTGAGCAACACAACAGGCTTGAGAGTATAGTGACTAGAACCATGGGGCCACTGAGCACTTGAAATGTAGCTAGTGCACCTAAAGACCTGAATTTTTAAATTCAATGTAATTTTACTTAATTTAAATTTAAATTTGAGTAGCCATACATGACAAGTGCTGTCTATATTGCTTACCTCATCTCTAGTGCCTCAATCCCTTCTCTGAAATTTGTCATCTCCTTCTCTGAACAAAACCTAGCTTTCCCCTGGGGATGCTGTTTCCCCTGTGGCCTTCTCTCCTATATCCCAGTACCAGAGGTGTCATATATGTGTCCTCTTTGCTTCCTTCTGCCACTCTCTGGGCATTCTCCTCCATTTTGCCCTAAAAAGCCTCAGCTTTGAATATCATGTCATTAAATGGTACCACCTATTATTCCCCTTCTGTATTGAAATCATCCTAGAAACCCCAAAATATTCCAATAAGTGAAAGGACTGTGGAAAATTCCTGAGGTACAGCCATCTCCAGCAGGAATCAGGTCATAAGATTTTTACCAGGGTCCTCACCCCATCCCCATCCCCCACACAGTCCTCCAGCTCAGGGATATTTGCTCGGACCTTGAAGAGATCTGGGGCTCAGCACCATTGAGGAGTTGAGAGACAGCAAGGTGATGTCTCTGGTCTAGGGTCTGGTCTTCTGCTGCTATGTTACAGGTGAGGAAAATGAGCCAAATCACTGAAATGGAATGAATAGCTCCCCCAGTGCGTCTTGCACTTCGCTAGAAATATGATTTAGAGATGTAACACAGAATAAACATCAGCATTATTTAATTCTCCAGATTTCACTTTGCAGAGATGAACATTTCCGTTTCCTTTCTTATTTTATAAATAAGCCACAGAACACCTAGAGGTCAAGTCTCTGTCTGTGGGTGCAAGTCCTGAGAGCAGATTGATCTTGATCTGGCTCACACTCTAGCACTGCAGACTGTGTCCTAGGAAAGAGAATCACCATCAGCTGCAGACAGTCAGAGCCCCTTCACATTGGTGGGAGGAACCACGTAACCTGATTCCAGCACAATGCAGGGAGGTCTCCCGTGCTCCTCAGTGATCAGCTGCCAACTGAGCTCATGGTCCTGGTGCCCTTGGTTCAGTGGTGGTGAGTCTGGATTGATTTCCCTCCCAGCATTGACAGGCTTCAGTGTGAGAATGTGGCGACTTATGACTGTGTTCAAACATGTAAATATCTCTACACAATGACTTGGCACTTTGCAAAAGTTCCCCAGAGAGGGTGCTCAGTGAGGCTCAACAGATATTTCCCCATCTGTGATGCACCTGTGATAGACACTCCACCTTGGGCTTATTCACGGGTAGGTCAAAAGTATTGTTCTGGGCCAGTCCTGAATCTACTGAAAATAAAATCACTCTTGAGAGATATCATCCTGAGGTCTCATGACCCCTTTCCTCAAACTCTATCAGTCTATGCATTCAGATAAATAACCTCCTTTAAATATGTCTCAGACATATTTCCTTCCTGGAGGAAGGCCAGGAAATGCACCTGGGGGTGAGTGGGTACCAGGACCTCCACTGGTTCAGTGAGTCCTCGTATCTCTGTTCTCCCTGATGCCACCTCTCCTTCCTCCTCCAAATCCTCCGTCAGACTCTTCCCTGCCTCTTTCTCTAAACTTTCTTCTTTCTAGCATCCCTAACCAAGGAATTGTGTCTTACGAAGATCCGAACCTTCTTTCTTAGTTTCCACTGCCCTGACTGCCCCACAGAAATGCTCTTCTCTGGCCAAGCTGCTCTGGTTGCAGGTAACTTGCTCCTTTCTTTCATCCAGACACATACTATCTACATTCTCCACTGGTATGGTGTCTTGTCTTCTATTTACCAAGTTTTTCACTAATTATCATCTTTCTCCTGCATCTGATCCTGTTGTTTAAAGATTATTCACCCATCTGTTGTTTATTTATTACAAATTTATGATTTCTATCATCCACTCAACAAGCTATGCCCTCAAGTGAAAAGCATTCAACAAGAAAGAAAATAATGAGATTACAGGTTACCAGAAAAATTCTTTTTTTTTTTTTTTTAATTTTTTAAATTTATTTCAGCATATTATGGGGGTACAGATGTTTCTGTTACATATGTTGCCCTTGCCCCCACCTCCCTCCCTAAGTCCGAGTTTCAAATATGTCCATCATTTGGGTGGTGC
>CAUYSK010053860.1:0-31400 GCA_963575035.1 Avahi laniger | reverse complement strand
AATTAATTTCTTTCTATTTTTGGTAGAGATGGGGTCTCGCTCTTGCTCAGGCTGGTCTCGAACTCCTGAGCTCAGAACAATCCGCCCACCTCGGCCTCCCAGAGTGCTAGGATTACAGGCGTGAGCCACCGCGCCCGGCTGTGTGTGTGCTTTATTTCACAATAAAGATTTTTAATTGAGTATGCATAGAAAATGTTTGTTCTCTGTGGGTGGCAGGATTGTGCAAAATTTTTCTTATACAGGTTTGAATTGTATTTTAAGTATCTGGCTTTGCAATGCCCTTTTTCTGTCACAGAATGACGCGTTGTTTCGTCGGGGAGAACTTCTGCCCGGTTCTCTTGGCCTATCAAGCATGTCTTCCCTTCTAGGAAGGTTGTGCAGGACCAGCCTTCCCTGTGCTGGGGCCGCTGCATTTCCCGCAGATCCCGACCGGCACTGCAATGGATTCCCTGCCGGAGCGGAGGTCACTGCCAGGCTGTCGCCGTGGAGACCCCTGGTCCTGCTCATCCCGCTGCGCCTGGGGCTCACAGACATAAACGAGGCGTACGTGGAGACGCTGAAGGTGCGTCCTGCGTCTCTCGCCCTGGCTCCCCTCCTGGTTCTCAGCCACGTTTGCGCAGCTGGCTCTCTGGGGAGTCAGCAGCCACGTTCGCAGAGCTCACAGAGGGTTCTTCTGACCTGAGCCACGTCCGACAAGGAGAGGCCTTCTGGTTTGGTCTCACGGGCGTGATGACCGAGTTGGTGAGCAGTGAGGATTAAGGCGTCAGGAACCCGATGGGGTCCCCAGGTGTCTGTGTGCTCTGGTGCCCTCCCCACACTTCCCTTGAGCTTGACGTCCCTGTGGAGGCTGGGTTGGCCTTCGAGGAAGGGGGGCTGCAGGCAGGGTTTGGGGGTGACAGATGGGCCACTGAGCTCCCTGGGAAAGCTCCATCCAGAGGCCCCTCCCATGTCATGAGGAACCCTCTTTCCTTCAGTTAACTTGAATTACAGACCAGCAAGTCATGTTTGAGGTCATTCTGGTGTGGAATTGAAATGCTGCTTTTTACTAAAATCCTTCAGTTGTGCCCACCTCATCCCCTCCCTCCAGCCCTCTGACCGCCCTTTGGTGTCCCGGCCACCCCTCCTGTATGCCGCTGTGCCGCCACACCCCGCTCTGCCCCCTCTCATCTGACCCAGCGCAGCCCCTCCCAGCCCATCAGACAGGGCTGCCTCCCCACACCCCTGCTTGCATCCATACACGCCCACTCGTACCTCTGCAAGGCCCGTGCTCCCGGTGCACCCACCCCGTGCTCCCAAGGCCCACCAGGGAAGCAGAGCCCTGCGGGTGCAGGTTCCTTAGCCGGCGGGGTGGGTTCTTCAGAAACTCGTCTTCTCATTCGCCTTCTTGTGCCACCCAGTTGGGCTTCGACAGGCCTTGGCCCACCTGTGACGGTGGGTGGGGGGCCGTTGGCTCCAGCCTGGGACCTGCACCGGGTTGTGGCCGTCCAGGAGGCGCTCTCCCGCGTGGGGTCGGCAGGTGGGTGCTCAGCAGCCTCCTTCCTCCCCGCAGCGCTGCTTCATGATGCCGCAGTCCCTGGGGGTGATCGGAGGGAAGCCCAACAGCGCCCACTACTTCATCGGTTACGTCGGTGAGTCGTGGGGCCGCAGCGATGTCCCTGTGACCTGCGGGTGGCCCTTCAGGGGAGGGCGTTCTGTGAAGCGGCGCCCCATCCTTCGCCTCACCCCAAAGCCCAGGCAGCCGCTTTACTCAGGGCAGCCAGCGGAAAGCAGCGTGCTCCCGTGGGTGCCGGGTGCCCGCCAGGTGTGCAGCCTCCTGTACACCCTCCTGGCTGGCCCTAGCCTGTCTCACCCGCTGCGTCTCAGCACAGCGTCCCTTTGAGGTGATGGTGTGGCAGGTCTGAAACGTGGCTCGGCCACCTACCCACTACCTTCTCCCTCATCTTGCCCAGGGGAGGAGCTTATCTACCTGGACCCCCACACGACGCAGCCAGCAGTGGAGTCCACGGACGGCGGCCTCATCCCCGACGAGAGCTTCCACTGCCAGCACCCGCCCTGCAGGATGAGCATCGGGGAGCTCGACCCGTCCATCGCCGTGGTGCGTCCTGGCCGCGGGAGCTTGCGGGCAGTTCTGAGTCATTTTGTGCCAAATCCTGTTTTAGATGAAAAGGAAAACCTTCAGGTTTTTATAGTTTTCCTCAACATTTTGGTATAAGTATCATGTTCACGTGGTTTGGAATTCGAAGGGCACAAGAGCGCGAACAGTGTCCTTCAGACACCCAAGTCCCTCCCTACAGGCGTCTGCCTCCTGCACAGCCTTCACGGCCTTCGAGTGGGCCAGAGAGTCCCTGCACACCACCCGCTGTTCAGACACACAGGGCAGCCCCCAGGCCCACCTGCGCACCACCTCTGTGGCTGTCGGGGTTTTGTCATAATGTGTCTGGGAGGTGATTCCCTGGGAATGAGCTTCCTCATTCTTCCCTTTTGATTACATAGTTGGAATTCTCAGTGTGGTTTATACAGACCTGCCTACTCTCAAAATGTATCTGATGGGGAAGAGGCCACAGCCACCCCGGCATCCCTAGGGAAGCGATTAACTGAGCCATGGACGCTCCGTCGTGGACGTGCTGCTCAGTCTGTAAAAAACCAGGCAAATCTGGTCCTGAGATGAGACAGTCTCTGAGACATGGTGCCACCCAGAGCGTACACCGTGCCCGTGCGCTTCCCGGCCCCTCCCGGGCATCCTGGCAGGGCGGCAGGAACAGGGAAGGTGGGTGCTCACCAGTGGCTCGTCTAACCAAAATTCAGCGCGTGTGTCATGGTGATCGGCACTCGCACGGTGAGGTCGAGTTGGGAGCGGCGTGTGGCGGACAACCCACATTTGAGCATCAGCCTGAACTTTCAGGAGCCGAGACCAAAGGGGACACAGGGTGGACAACTCCTGTCCTCACCCGTGAAGAAGAAGAATGCACACGGGCTCCTCAGGTCCAGCAGAGCGTGCCAGGGCCGTGGGCAGTAGAAACGGCATCCTCAAAGTAGAAGAGAGAACGCCCAGCTTGAGCTTCTCCCTCCGTTTCGTGTTTCCGTTTTCCTTCTTGTTTATTTTTCTTTTCACATCACCATCTGTAAATCTGGCAGTGTTTAGAATTCCTAGTAACTGTCAGACAGTTTTAAGAATGGTTTTCCAAGTGATTCTTGAAGGGCTGCCTCAAGTCTGAGATTCCCTGTTTGTGTGGTGCAGCCACACAGGTCCTCAGAGCGGTCTTAGTGGCCTCTGCTGCTGAGCTTCTAGGCAGAGGCTGGGTCGGGGCCGAGTCTCAGACCCGCCAGCCCTGCCACAGGGAGCAGGGAGTGCTCCCCACTCTTCCCCGACTACAGTCACAACTTGCACACAACCTAACACCTTACGGGTAAATCAAGGCGGGGACACAGGGCTGAGTAAAGCGACAGAGCCCAAGGAGAGTTGGGGCCTGGGTCCAGAGGGCCATGTACAGCTTTCAGGGGCCCAGGGAGCTCCCTTCCTGGCCAGAGAAGCAAGGACAGTCTGGCGTGCATCCAGCACCTGCGTGTGGGGGGCCGTCTGCACACCTGGCAGTGGGAGTGGAAACCCCGCCTCTCAGCTCACCGTGGGGGCGGGTGTACTGCTCTCTGTTTACAGTCATTTCATTTTAGGGGTTTTTCTGTAAGACTGAGGACGACTTCAATGACTGGTGCCAGCAAGTCAAAAAGGTTTGTAGCTGCCCCTGTACCCAGAGCTGAGCTGAGCCCCCTGGAGAGACACAGGCAGGGAGGCTTGTTCCTGCCTCACGCTGCTGTGCAGCCTGAACAGGGTGGCATGTCCCCTGGCGTCATGCTCCTCACGATTAACAACCTTGGGGACGGACCTCGTACGCTGACTTGAGGATGGGGTCTCCAGCTGACTCCTCCGTGCCGTGTTGATATGGCGTGGTGGTGAGCTGCTGGGTTGCGTTTGCTCCAAAGGCTGCTGGTCGCTGGATGCACAGAGCCCACCACCCTCTGCCTCTGCCGATCAGACTGATCTGAGTGCAGGCGGCTGCCAGCAGGGCAGGCATGTGCTGCGTGCCGATCAACGTGTGGGGTTCCTGCTAATCTTGCCTCCATTTTCTCATCTGTGAAGTGGGGTAACAGCTGTGCTTACCCCATGGTTGTGGCTGGCGTCCCCCCTTCTCTGGGTGTGGGGATCTCTGCGGTGGAGGCCACATCTCACAGCTGTGTCTTGCCGACAGCTGTCGCTGCGCGGAGGTGCCCTGCCCATGTTCGAGCTAGTGGAGCAGCAGCCTTCCCACCTGGCCTGCCCTGATGTCCTGAACCTGTCCCTAGGTGAGTGCGCAAATGGCACAGCCAGGCAGGGTCCCCCAGGGGAGTGGCGTTGGCCACCTGCTTCCTCGGATCCTGGTCCTTCGGCTTGTGTGAGCCTCACCCCACACTGGGCCCCCTGCCCAGGGTGCGTGGTGCTGGGTGTGCACTCACAAGGTCCGTGGGGCTCTGGAGATGGAATGCTCCAGGCTCTCTGCTAACGCATCGGGCAGTGGAGCCATCAGCCACAGGTAGCACTGAGCCCTCAGTGGTCAGTGTGCCTGAGGAGCCAGCCCCAGCCTGGCAGACCGTGGCAGCAGGTGGGCTCAGAGCCTGGAGTTCCCTGCAGCGAAGCGTGTGGCCTGACCACACCTACCTCACACTCTGTCTCTCTCACTGTAAAGAACCATCCAAGGCAGGTGAGGGTGGAGTCCGCTCCTCATGGACCACGGGGCCAGCATGCTGGCCCGGGAACACCCCGTGTGTGCAGGCGAGAGCGAGTCCACTCCACTCGTCTGTGCTGGGCGGCCTGGTGCCCTCTGTGCCTCCCACAGCGGCCCTTGGGCGGCGCCCCGCACAGGCACTGCTCAGTCTGTCCCCTTCTCCAGCAGCTGGTCACCCCATACCCCAGAATAGCCCACGAGGGATGTCTAATGAGGTCGTATCTTGTTTCTTCTAGATTCTTCTGATGTAGAGCGACTGGAAAGATTCTTTGACTCAGAAGATGAAGACTTTGAAATCTTGTCCCTTTGAAATCCTGAGGTCGGGGGATGGCCTCTGCTGGCCCTTGCTGGGGGTGCCTCTGAGAGCCCAGCCCTGCCTCGGGGCACCCGGTGCCGCCACGTTTCATCCATCCAGCCTCTGCCTGCCGAGTGCCGCACCCCGCCCCACCCGGGCCGCCCCACTCTGCTCGTGGATGGAGGCCCACACTGCCCTGGAGGCCTCACGCCTGGAGTCAGACTGCCCAGCCCGCACTCGTCAGGGCCTGCACGTCCACGGGGAGCCGCCCACCAGGAGCTTCCAGAGAGTTCATCTCCTGACACTGCCAGCCCTGCGGTAGCGCATTGGTTCAGTCCTGCTTCCTCCCGGGCGCCAGTTCTGTGGTTGGTTTGGAATTAAAAGTCCTGTTTGAAGTTGCTCGACACAGACATGAATTTCTGTGGCACTCCCCAAGCCAGTCTCAGAAGACCTGCAGGTTGGCGCCTGAGGAGCGACGGCCACCGTGGCTTCATGCCCGTGGACTGGGCAGCTCGTGCTGGGCAGGGCAAGCCATGGCCATGTCCCCTCTGCCCAGTGTGGTCTGTCAAGGGCTACCTCAGTGGGAGATCGGGTTGAAGGAATCACAGCGAGGCTTCTCTGGCGTTGGAGAGCAGAGTTCAAGGGGTGGGGCGTATGGGGGCTCCAAAGATGGCAACGTGTGCAGGACACGGCGTGGACGGCTGGGCTGCGGGCAGCTGCCGTGCCCTGGGGGCGTCTTCTGGAGCAACAGTCCTGAGGGCCACCGTCAGGGCACAGCTCCTTGTACTTTGGGGGTTGCGGCGTTGCCAGACGCACCACGCGCTGCTGCTTGCTTGTCACACTGGCTTCCCAGCGACAGGCAGGGACAGGGAGGGTCCTCTGCCTGTGACACTGGCCCAAGGCAGGGCTGGAGCACGCTGCCACCTGAGAGCCTTCCTCTGTCCTTGCCTTGCTCACAAGTGCCCCTGCGGGTCGCTGAGGTTTTAGGTGGTTTGGGGCCAAAAGGGTCCGACCACCCCAGCACTGTGGTGTTGGGGACAGTCAGGCTGGGGCAGGCACCGGCTGGTGATGATTCCAGACCTTCCTTAGCACTAATCTCAGCACCTGCCACATCTTGACTCTGGTGTCCTGGGCCCCAGACTGCGCCATAGCCACACTGGTCTGGCCCGGAAAAGTGGCTTTCCTCCCACTGGGAGAGTGGACAGGAGGGTCTGGGGACCTGGGGCTGGCGGGCTGCAGGGGCCTCTCACACTGCTGCTGCTCGTGCAGACAGGCCCTGAGCTCCCTCCAGGCCGCACTGACCACCTGCCAGGCAGCAGAGAACGCCCCAGCCCCCAAGTGTCTGCGACGTAATTTATTTCCATATTCTTTCTCCCCTCCTTCTTCCCTCCCTCATCCTCAGATGTAGTTGGGTGGGAAGGAGAGAAGGCCGGGACACCGCATTCCTTTAGCGCTCTGCATCTTTCCCCATTGACCCGCTGGGAGCTGAGGAGGGTCTTGCTGCAGTGGAAGTGGGTGGGACACCTTGACCAAAGGGGAGCTTTGTCTTGTGTGTTTTGAAAAAGGCTTACTGAAGAGAAGGTTGTTCATTCTTAGTAGCATAGTTTGCAGTTCTTAATGGCAAATAATAACAGTTTCAGTAGAAAACAAAGTTTGTGTCTATTGATTCTTTCTTGAGTTAGGGTTGGATGTGATTTCCAGGAAAACAGTGTAAGCCCGTGACGTCACATGTATAGGACATGGCTGACCGAGGTGAGCGAGCCTGTTCTCCAGACCGGGTAGCCAGTCTTTCCTGCTTCCAGCCTGGCTCTCTGCACTCCATGACATCTGTCATCACGTATGTTGGGAGACCCTACAAGAAGTGCAAGGAAAAGTGATCTTAGGACAATGAAATGGCAGCGCTCATTCTCCAGCAGGAGGATGTAGAAAGTGCTTTCCTATAGGGTTTGCCTCGGTTTGATTTAACAGCAGAGCTTTCCCCAGGCGAGCTGTGGCTGTCGTGGGCTGGGGAAAGCAGGGACATGTCCAGGGATGGCGAGAACATCCACTCACCCTGCCCCGTGAAGTCCCTGGGGACAATCCCGGGCTCCCTGAGCACTGTCCCACCCCCAAATCCAGCCGGGAAAGGGGGAACCACTGCGGGGCCCACGAACTTGAGTCACAGCCTCTTAAATGCCTCCATTAGCTCCTTGTGGCTGCTCCAAAACATTGCCACTTGGACCCTTACCGTCCTGGAGGGCCGAGTGCAGACCACGTGGTCGGCAGCGCTGGTCCTTCCAGCGCTCTGGGGGAGAATGTTTCCTCTCCTTTTCCAGTTTTGCAGCCCCTGTCCTTGGCCCACGGCTCCTTCCTCCACCTTGACAGCCGCGGTGTAGCATCTCTGGCCTCTCCCTGGCGCCCAAGATGACGCTGGGCCCACCTGGATGACTGGGACACCGTCCCAACTCAAAGCTCCTTTCACGGTTTACCCGAACGTCACGCCTGTTTGTTCTGCCTGGATCTGTCTCCTGGCCACAGGAGTCGTCCCAAGACCCACAGCCGTTACCCCTCGTGGGGGGGCCCTGCCTGACCTCCACCGCAGCACACTCCATGCGGCTCTCAACCCAGGTAGTGTCAACAAAGCATTCATCTCAGGGTCATTTAGAAAGGGATGGGGCCAGGCATGGTGGTTCATGCCTGTAATCCCAGCACTCTGGGAGGCCAAGGCGGGAGGATTGCTTGAGCTTAGGAGATCAAGACCAGCCTGGGGAAAAGTGAGACTCCGTCTCTACAAAAAAATAGAAAAATTAGCTGGGCATTGTGGTGGCACCTATAGTCCCAGCTACTCGGGAGGGTGAGGTGGAAGGATTGTTTGAGCCCAGGAGTTGGAGGTTGCTGTGAGCTATGATGACACCACTGCACTCTAGGAGACCCTGTCTCAAAAAAAAAGGGGGTGAGGAATAGAATGAAAAGCTCCAGGGTTATAATGAAAATAAAGCAAAGTTAATACCCTTGTCTTCAGAAGACAGGTCCAGTACCACTCAGATACAGCCTGGCTGGGCCCAGTAAGGCCAGGACACGTGGGGCTCAGAGTGGGGCATGGCTGCCACCGTTCAGACCACAGTGGGAATCCCTCAACTAGGCAGGAACCAAGGTCCACCAGGGCCCTTCTCCACCTGGGATGGAGATTCCCACTCAAAGCCAGCTCAGTCCTCAGCTGGTGTCTAAGAAAGAGAAGCCTTCAAGGGCCAGGCACGGTGGCACGCACCTGTACCCAGCTACTCGGAAGGCTGAGGGGAGGAGCACTCAAGCCCAGGAGTTCCAATCCAGCCTGGGCAACACAGCAAGACCCTATGAAGTAAAATTTAAAAAACAAGTGAAGCCTTTCATAAATACATTTTCAGGTTAATTTTTATTAGTGTCTGTAAGAAATTTAGGAGAATTCCAACTGATTACCATTTCCCATGATCTCAATGAAACTGCTCAGAGTCATCATTTAACTTCAGTAAGAAAATACGGTAATATAGTAACATCTTCAAGATAAAGCAGAAGGCAGAGGAAGACTGCTCCACGGTAGGCAAGGTGTCCACACTGCCAACGTCCCCAATGCAGGGGTCCCTGGTACACCCAGCGCTGGGTCAGGAGAGGGGACCTCAGATTTCTGCCACTGGGAAACAGCTCCTGAAATTGTGGAATCTGAATACTGCTGGGGGCCTCCCGCATGGGGCAGGTGTCTCAGGTCACTTCCACAGCTCCCCCAGTGGCCTCTGAGCGGCAGTGCGGATGGCGTCCTCAGACAGGGCGAAGATTTCCTCGTGGACATCTTCAATGCTCTTGGAAGCATCGACTATCTGTTCCCACAGGGAGTCGGGAGAAAAGGATGACCATTAACACTTTTCTGCCTCAGCACGTGTGGGGGTCTCTCATGGGCCAGGCTCCGTAAAGGCCAACCTGAGCCTCCTGGCACAGCACAAGGACCTCTGGAGTCCTTCAGCCCACCCTTCTCTCAACTTAGACCCTGGCAGCGTCCTTGGCACAGAGCACCCCGAATTCCTGCCACAGCCCAGATGCAGGAGAAACACGGCGGCCGACTGCTAGCTCCTCTCCTAAGTAGGCCTGGATGAGTGCCGGCCTGCCGGAGGGGCGAGGCACAGCACATGGCGCAGTAGGGCCTGCTGCAGCCCACGGCAGTCAGGTCCACCCACAGCAAACACCAGTGCTCAGAGTGACTGTCCCCAGGTCACTAGGGAGGAAACAGGCACAGAGGACAGCCCCTGCCCCGCCCCTGCTCCAGCCACTCCCCGGTGTCTAGATGAAATGTGAGAAGTTCTACAGCAGAAGCTGCACGGCAGGACCAACCCACCTTTGGGTCTAACTCCCGTCCTCTTGGGACAGATGCAATTTGTCCTAAGAGATGTGCTTACCCTCACACGAACAGCGTGTGGATCACCAGAAGGAAAGAAGGTAGGAGAGGGGGCCGGGCGCGGTGGCTCACACCTGTAATCCTAGCACTCTGGGAGGCTGAGGCGGGTGAATCGCTCAAGGTTAGGAGTTCGAGACCAGCCTGAGCAAGAGCGAGACCCTGTCTCTACTGAAAAATAGAAAGAAATCAGCTGGACAACTAAAAATATATAGAAAAAATTAGCCGGGCACAGTGGCGCATGCCTGTAGTCCCAGCTACTCGGGAGGCTGTAGAATTGTTTGAGCCCAGGAGTTTGAGGTTGCTGTGAGCTAGGCTAACACCATGGCACTCTAGCCCAAGCAACACAGCGAGACTCTGTCTCAAAAAGAAAAAAAAAAAAAAGGAGGGAATCAGAAACACGGGCATACCCGGGAATCACCTCTTCTGCTGTGGGTCTGGGCCCCAGCCCTCAGCTCTAGCATGGCCCTTCCCAGGCCTACGGCACAGCAAACTTGGACTCTCTCGCAGGGCTGAGAAGGCACTCAGAAGAATGTGACCACATCCTGTGAGAGTGACTGCCTACCAAGGGCCACCCCTCCCAGGTGTCACCTCTCCAGCCACTGTCGAGCATGGCTCTCTGGGCTGACCCACAGCAAAAGAGAACGCACATTTCACGGAAAGGGTGGTGGTCTCTGCCCTCCATTCCAGAAAACGAGAAAACTTGCGTGATCAGCATCGTCTGCAGGCAACGCCAGTCAGGCTGGGGCAAGACTCGCAGCCCTGCTCTGAGAGGAGCTCCAGGACTAAGTTCTGCGTGGGCAGCGGTCACAAACCGGACTGTGCAGGCAGGTGACCTGCCAGGAGCCCTCCCGCTGCTGTGTGCAAAGAGGCTGCATTGGGCCCAGGTGGGTGGAGGGCTGGAGCAGGGAGAGAAGGCAGGGTGAGCGAGCAGAGGCAGCCGGCTCAGGCGTCCACCCTGGGCCAGAGTCGAGGGTCCTGGGAGGAGAGGGTGGAGTGAGGCTACCCCTGGACTGTCCTGGGCCTGCAGGAAGCCAGGTGCGATGCACTGTCCTGTGCCCAGGAAGATGACCAGGTACGGCAGTGACAAAAGACACAGGCACAGGCTGGGACTCGTGTCTGAAGAGGGGCTGCGAATACGCAGGATTGTGGAAACCCCCCTCGCCCACCAACACGTCCTGCAAAACCCAGCAGACGCTGGAATTTGCTGGCAATGGGAACCCCTGAATGGCTGCTCCCGAGGCTCCCCAGGTGGGAAACCAGACAGAAGGCTGCAGCTTTGCCGGAGCTGCCGCGCTCGTCAGCAAGGGCAGAACCCTGCGCCACTTGCCAGTGGTTCCCAGCCTGCAATTTTCGGACCCTCACCTTCCAGTTCACCGTCTCATCTCCCATGAGCTGCTGGAAACACCGCAGCGCCCGCTCCTGGAAAGCCCTGTCCTCGTAGCGCTCCTGGCCGAACTCTCCCCGCAGGGCAGCGTCCGCCAACCGTAACTGAAGAAACAGGACCAGGTCAGGCTTGGGAAGGCCCACATCCGGCTGTTTACACCAATCCAAGGAGAAGTTCTGCCAACAAAGAACCCGACAGGGAAGGGAAGCTAAGTGGGATCTAGTTTTTTGTTTGAAGTCATAAAAGGGGAAAAATGAGGGACATTTGGTGAGGTACCAAGAAATGGGAATTCTCACACAGTAGTGGTTTTTTTTTAAATTTTTTAAACCTCAGACGTGTTGCCTCCCCCATGTCACTTGCTAGTGTTTCTTTTGCGAGCATGCGCACCAGAAGGCAGAAGAGCAGACAGAACGGCCCACGGCCCATGTCCTGGTCATCTATAGCCTGGCCCTGCAGTGACTTCCAGATGCAGCTCCAGACCTCTTGGCCAGGCGGGGAGCACGGTCTGTGTACAGAGGCCCTCAAGGCCCACTTGGCCTAGGAGGCCTGGGGTGCAGAGCAGAGCCCCGAGAAGCCCTGGCCGTGTCCCTGCACTCACAGACCCCAGGGCATCTGCCCCCTCAGAACAGCAGGAAGGAGACGGGCAGTCCAAGAAGCCGCTGTGTGTCGTCTCCCACCCGCATGCCGGCCCTGAGCGCCAGATCTCACAGGCACCTTCCCTCCTGTTCATACCATCAACCTCCAGATGTGTCTCCATTTCTGGAGGAAAGGCATGGCCAGAAAGGCTGTGACTCGAGGCCACACACCACGGGACACCGGGAGCTGAGGAAGGGAGCTTCCCCCAGGCCTGCGTCAACGAGGAGGCAGGATGCAGAGGACAAGCCCACGGCTCCTCAGCCACTTGTCCCGTCCTCATTACACAAACTTAACCCTGCACAGGGGAAGGACTCCAGCGAACACAGGGAGAAAAAATGACAGCGTTAAGAGGCCATCATTTATACAAGTATTAAGGACCCACAATAATTAAAAAATAAAAGGCTATCATTTCGCAGTCAGTCACCATCAAGGGCTGTTGTCATGAGAAAGAGAAGAGCAGACATCACGAGTCTCTGGATGGGAGAGCCCAACACGCCTCAAAGTAGCCTTGCAGAAATAAAATTTTAAAAAATTGTAATACTAGGAAGAGATGTGGGAAGCTATACATCAGAAGAGTTTTAAGAAATGGACTTTAATTGGATTCTTATTTAACTATAAAAACATAAGCAGGACAAATCAGTTTTTGAGAGAGTGCTGGGAAATCTGAACACTGAACATTTGGTGACACTAAAGAATGACTGCTAACTTTTTTTTAGGTAAGATTATGTTCTTTAAAAAGTTATTTTTTGGACATGTACTGAAACATTTACCAAAGAACTGACGATGTCATCTGGCGTAGCACAGAGGAGACCAGAAGGTCCCTAAGGCTTGTGACAATACTGGGTGGTTTATCATTTTCTCTGCTGACACATATTTGAAATTTTTAAAATAAGCAGCAGAGAAAAGGGCAGTGCAGTCGCCACCACTACTCCTGTGAAGCGGCAGCTTCCTGAAACAGGGAAGTAAAGAATCAGGCATCCCAGATTCTCCCGACATCGGGTTGGAAAGCGAGACACTAGACAGAGAAGTGTTGCTGATGAACCATTTTTGAAAATGCGTGTGAAATAGGTTGTCCAAATTACTGTGATTATGTCTACGAGAACAATCTGTAGCTACATAAATGTTTGCTCTTGTCAATAAAAACCAAATTAATCTAGCAAAGGGGTAAAAGGAATATGAGAATCATAAAACTCCACAGAATAATTCGCATGTGTTACTCACGCTGTAACTGACGCAGCCCTGGGCCCACACCTTTGGCGTCCCACCGACAGGAGGCCAGGTGGCACTCACCTCCTTCGCACTCGTGAAGGCAACACCAGAAAACGCGTATCTGTCCACAATGAGGGTCACACCCTGGCTCAACTTTTCCTTAATTAATGGCCTGAAAAACAGAAAATGCTCCTGAGCTCTGGTCCTGGTTTCATAGGCCCTGAACTGTCCTGCTTAAATTATCTGACAACACAACTCAGAAATCCTATATAACAACAATTACAGCAGGGTGATTTGTAACCTTACTGTTATTCCCAAAAGCTGTAGATCTTCTCTTTATAAGATGCCACATGGGCACTCCCAGCAAAGCTCAACATGGAAAAGGCAACCCCACTAAACAGTAACAAACACAAGTGATCGTACCAGATGTTCTATAAACACAGGTAGGGGAAGAAAAAACATTCTCAGCTGTCTGGGCAGGGGCCAGCACTACCCTGCTGAGAAGAAGAACAGCAAAGGATGGTGGTGGAGAGGAGGCAGGCAAAGCCAGCAAGTGATGCTCTGAGACTCATGCCCCAGGCCTAGACTGCAAGGACGTTTTCAACCAAACCACCCACAGGGCCACCATCATCCCCACAGCCACCAAGACTGTAGATGTGCAAAGACAAGGGGCCTGACATTAGCAAGAAACATCACTTAAGCCAGAGAAAGCCAAGTCAAATTCATTCCTCCCAGCCAACTTCACTGGGACCTTCAGATCACAGGGACACCCATACAAGAGTCAACTGATCTGTCACAAAGGAGCAGAGGAATACAATGGAGCAAAGACAGTCTTGTCAACAAATGGTGCTGGAACAACTGGACATCCACATGTAAACAAAATGAATCTAGACACAGACCTTACAACCTTCACAAAAACTAGGCCACGTGTGGTGGCTCACGCCTGTGATCCTAGCACTTTGGGAGGCCAGAGAGGATTGCTTGAGGTCAGGAGTTCAAGACCAGCCTGAGAAAGAGTGAGACCCCATCCACACAAAAAACAGAAAAGTCAGCCAGGTGTGGTGGTGCACACCTATAGTCCCAGCTACTCGGGAGGCTGAGGCAGGATTGCTTGAGCCCAGGAATTTGAGGTTGCTGTGAGCTATGAGGACACCACTGCACTCCAGCCCAGGTGATGAACGAGACCTTGTCTCAATTAAAAAAAAGAGCAGACATGAGGACTGAAGCAACAGGTTAGCGTAGTGACATGAGGAAGGGCCACAGGATACAGGAAGCCTCCAGAAATGGATTCTCTCCTCAGAGCCTCCAGAAGGAACTAACCCTGTTGACACCTTAATTTTTTTTTTTAGCCCAGTGAGACTTATTTGGGGAACTGTAAGACAAAGAATGTGTGTTGTCTTAAGCCACTAAAAACAAAACAAAAAACCTCAAATGGATCACAGACTTAAATGTAAAATGCAAAACTATAAAACTCCTAGACAATAACATAGGAGAAAACCTAGGTGACCTTGGGTTTGGCGATAACTTTGTAGCTACAACACCAAAGGTACAACTCATGAAAGAATTAATAAGCTGGACTTTACTAAAATAAAAAATTTCTACTTTGGGAGAGGCACTGTCAAGAGAATGAAAAAACAAGCTGCAGACTGGGAGAAAACATGTATGAAAGACATATTTGATGAAAGTATCCAAAATATACAAAGAACTCTTGAAACTCAAAAAAATAATCCCATTAAAAAATGGGCCAAAGAACTTGATGGACAGCTCGCCAAAGAAGATACACAGATGGCAAATAAGCTTATGAAAAGACGCTCCACATCAAACATCTTCAGGGAAATGCAAATTAAAACGAGACACTACTACAAACCTATCAGAATGGCGAAAATCCAGAATACTGACATCACCAAATGCTGGCGAGGATGTGCACCAACAGGAACTCACTTCATTGCTGGTGGGAATGCAAAACAGCCTAGCCACTCTGGTGACAGTTCAGCAGTACTTTATAAAGCTAAACATACCCTACCAAAAATATTCCAGCAATGTTGCTCCTTGGTATTTACCCAAAGGAGATGAAAGCTTATGACCACACAAAAACCTACATGTGGATGTTTATAATAGCTTTATCATAATTGCCAAAACATTGAAGCAACCAAGATGTCCTTTAGTAGGTGAACGGGTAGACTGTGGTACATCCAGACAATGGACTATTAATAGCACTTAAACTCTCAAGCCTAATAAGACACGCATGAAACTTAAACACATATTACTTAGTGAAATAAGCAACCTGTGGCAGAACAGATGGACAAGAGAGATGCAGACCTGGGTACCTGGGATAAGATTACTATTTAGAAAGTAAAATCAGGATTATTCTTCATTTTGAACTGGGCATATATGTGTTACATCACTTTTCTACAAAGCTACAAAAAGCAAAATCAATTACTCCATAGAACAATTACTCCATAAATTCCAGGTGTGTTGAAAGTTTATAAAAATGGTCTTGTTTTCATCTAAAACTTGGAGTGGAGAAAGCCTGTCCAAGCAAGACGCAAAGCTCAGCCAGAGGAGATGATGCAGGGTTTCATGCAACAGCAACCAGGGAGATTATGGCAAGTCCACCAGCAGGAAACTGGCTAAATGCACCATGGAGTAACCTTTCTAGAGAACATTCTACAGCAGTGAAAAAGAATGAGGAAGAATGGTTCAGAGATGTGTAAGTGCAGAGATCTGTAAGGCAGCGTTAGAAAGTAAGCTGACAATTTATATGGTATGACCCCATTTATGCTAAAAAACAAAACTCTGCATGTGTTATCTACATGTGTATATAAACAGAAACAAAAACATCTGAAAAAGAGAGACCACTGGCACTCAGTAAACATCAGTTAAATGTGTATGAAGAAGAAGCCTACTATGATGTAAAATAAAAAGGAGGTGGGAGAGTGAACCCTAATACAAAATATGAACTTAACAATGTATCAATATTGCGTATCAATTGTAACAAATGTAACACACCAATACAACATATAAATAATGGGGGAACCGGAGAGCACATGGGGTGGGTGGGAGAAAGGAATCTCTAGTATGTAGGAACTCTACTTTTTGATCAATTTTTCTGTATACCTGAAACTATCTTTAAAAAAATAAGCCTATTAGTTACACAGGCAGGCGGCGGGGGCGGGCAGAAGGAAGAAAAAGCATTAGTCAATGCTCTTTGGGAACTACACCGCCGCTGCTCACAGGACTGATGAGTAAAAGAACCTAGTAAACACCGAAGCACAACCTCAGCTACAGCCTGTGAACGTCACTGAGTCTCAGGAGGCGGCAAAGGGCCTGGTTTGGGGGCAGCAGCGGCGCAGGTTCTCACACTTGTTCCCAGCGGTTCGCAGAGAAAAGCAGGTGCACAGAGTGGTCCTCCACTTCACTTTTCTTCTCTAAGTAGGAACTCAGAAGTTTTCCAATTTCAGTTGACCTTTCTAGAAAAAAAGAGGAAAACACAAATGCAACTGAGGCCAGGCTTTCCATCTACTCAGCATACAGTCTGGGCAGAACGTGTCCCTCCCGCAGGCTTTCACTTTACTGAATCTCTAGACGGGCTTGACCCAAGGAGTCTCTCTGGGGAGGGCAGCAAGGCGCAGGCGCGGGGACCGAAAGCGCTTCAGGGCAAAGGATTCGGGCAGAAAATAGAGACTTCAAAGGGAGCATCTGCAGGATTTGGGGACGGGCTGCCGCGGGGATCGGACCGCGAACACCGACAGGCTCTGCTCCACCGCCCGCGTCCGCCTAGTACGGGCGGCGCCGTCAGCGGGGAGACGCAGACGCGGCCCTTAAAAGCAAAACGGAGACAGGAACGCGCCGTAAGCCCGAGAAGGCGAGGAGCCGCCAAAATCAAGCGGAGTCCGGAACCGCGGGGAGGGACACGGGCTGCGGAGCCCGAGGAGCCGGGCGCAGGGCGGGCTCGCGGCGCCGCCGCCACCCACCCGGGAAGCGGAGCAGCTCGGCGCGGCGCCCAGCGGCGCTCAGCGCGGCCACCAGCCGGCCGGCTTGCGTGCTCTTGCCCGCGCGGTCCACGCCCTCCAGCACGATCAGCGCCCCGCGCCGCCCCGCCATGGCCGCGCCGCGCCGCGTCGCCGCGCCGTCGCCCGCGGCTCCCATTGGCCGGCGTCAGCGGCGCGCGCCACGATTGGCTGGCATTCCAGGCGCTTGCTGGATTGGCTGGGATGGGCCGGGGCGGGGCCGGCGCCCGCGCCTTGAGCCGCCCGTGCCGGTGGGAGTCCTGGCTTCCCGGCCGGAAGTCTCCGGCCTCGGGCGCGCGGGCCGTGATCGCCCGGGGCGCCGGTGCTGGCCGTGGGCTGGGCGGCCGCCTATGGGAGTCTGGGCTTGACCGGCCGCGCCGCGCCGCGCCCCACAGCGTTCTGGAACCTGGTTCTGCAGGGCGGGGCGGGGGCTGTCCGGGCTCCGGCCACGCGGCAGTGCCAGAAAAACGCTGGCTCGGTAACGGAATGTTTCTGTTCTGTGCCTCCGACTCCTGTGAAACGTGAGTCACGATGAGTTAAGGAAGATGAGAATCCCAGGGTCACCCCAACTCCGTTTGCAGAGGAAGGGGGCTGAGTCACGCGACGCCCCTTTCCCGAGGGAGCGGCGGTTCCCAGCGTTCCGCGTCAGCCCCGCAGGGACGCCAGGCGCGCTCACGGGGAGTTCCTTGCTGGCCGCGCGTGAGCGAGGACGTGCAAAGCCTGTTCCACTCCACACCATTAGTGAATTACAAGTTTATCTTCTCAGGGGCAGAACCGAGACAAGACCACACATTCTCCCACCCACCCAGGGACATCTACGTAATCGATACTTCCTTCACTTCTTTTTCTTGTCTAACATTCACCTTATCTTACGTAAAATACAGATTTCCTGGTCTCTCAAGAGCGTAACCATTTTGTCTCACTACCCACCCCCTTTCCACTTGAAAACCTCAGGTCCCAAATCCCGCCTCACAAAAGCCACCACAGATTTATCTGTGGTCTGTTTTTCCCAGGTGCGTCCTCAACTTTGGCGTAATAAACTTCCAATGACTGAGGTGTCTACCTCAATCAACTGTTTGAGGTTGTGTGACGATAAAAATTCCGTGTCACAGAAAGGTGAAAAAGTCCTGAGGACCCCTGGCATCTAGAAAGCACTTAGTAACGTTTGCTGTTACCTTGGGGACATCCAGGCTGCTTGGACGTTTTTTAGGTGAAGCTCTTTATTTAATCCTTTTTTATCCCCCCACACTTTGTTACCCGTGCCAGAGTGCAGTGGCATAGCTCACAGCAACCTCAAACTCCTGGGCTCAACGGGTCCTCCTACCTCAGCTTCCGGAGTAGCTGGGACTACAGGTGTGCCACCGCCACACCTGGCTAATTTTTCTATTTTTCATAGAGAGGGAGTCTCGCTATGTTGCTCTCACTGGTCTCGAACTCCTGGGCTCAAGCCATCCTCCCTCTTTGGCCTACTAAAGTCCTAGGATTACAGGTGTGAGCCACCGCACCCAGCCAATTTGTTGTATGAAATGTCCAATTTTGAATCAAAAGTATAGTTTCTTACATCTCAAACAAGAAGCAGTACAGTTAATCAAAGTATACGCCTAAACTATAGACACAATTTTGCCATCTTAACAGTAGCTTGTTCATGCCAGCAGCAAAGAAGCCTGGGGAGTGAGTGGCAATGAAACTGTGAAAGATGTTTTCCACAGCTTGTTGAGAATTGAATAATTTTTCTTGCAAGAAGTGGTCCAAAGCCTGTAAGAAGTGGTAGTCAGTTGGTGCAAGGGCTGGTGAATACACTGGATGATGAGAGTTTCCAAGTCCAGTTTCTACAGTTTGAGCAGCACTGTTTGTGTGACATGTGGTTGAGTATTGTCTTGCAAGAGGATTGGCTTGTCTCTACTGACCAATGTTGGCTGCTTCATCGCAAGCATCCTCATCATTTCATCCAATTGGTTGCAGTAGACATCCACTGTAATTCATTGACCAGGTTTCATGAAGCTGTAGTGGATAATAACAGCGCTGGATCACCAAACAGACACCATTAGCTTTTTTTGATGAATATTTGATTTTGGACTGTGTTTTGGCACTTTATCCAACCACTGTGCCAAATGCTTGCAATTGTCAAAAAGAATCCATTTTTCATCAGATGTAACAATACAGTGTAGAAATGGTCTGGCTTTATTTCAAGACAGCAAAGAAAGGCAAGCTTCTCTTCTGATGCTTGTTTAATTCATGTGGAACCCATCTGTCCAGCTTCTTTACCTTGACGATTTGTTTCAAGTAGTCCAATATTGTTGGAATAGTAACGTCAAACCTTGCAGCTAATTCACGTGTAGGTTGAGATGGATTCGCTTCCATAACATCTTTCAGCTCATCATTATCCACCTGGGTCTCAGGTCGCCCACCTGGCTCATTTTCAAGATTAAATCACCGGAACGGAACTTCTCAAACCATTGCCATACTGTGCGTTCATTAGCCACATCCTTTCCAAACACTTCATTGATATTTTGAACTCTCTGTGCTGCATTGATTCTATGACGGAATTCGTATTCAAAAATAACACAAATTTTTGATTTATCCATGGTTTCATAAAAATTGCTCTAACAAAAAACAATTTGAAAGATAATCAAAAGCCAAAATGTGCATTTGAAAGAATGAGGCTGTACCTTCACGATAAAAAAAAAAACAAGAAGTGTCGAAAGTGAGATGTCAGAGATACCAACTGTCAAACTCAGTACTTAAGGAAATTGGACATTCCATACTTAATAACTTAATATTTCTGATGTCTAAAATACTAATACCTATTCGAGCCAAATTGTCAGTTGTCAGCTAGACATCACTTTCTATCTTAGCAGAAGAAAAGCTAGAAACTGCATTTTCCAGAATCTGATCTATGTAGCTTTGTTAGAGTTTGCCAGTGCAAGGCACTCAAAATTTTGAAGCCATTATTCTTGGGAGGCAATCACAGCCCGAAGAGTGGTAGATGTCTAAAGAGTGTTTGAGAACCACCTGCTTCACTACTGCAGACCAAGAGATTGGTGGCAGCTTTCTAGTGTTGTGATGGGCTTCCTGGTGAGCTATTCCAGCACTATAGTCACACATACTCAGCTCAGAACAAACCTCTTTAAATTATTTTACAGGGTTTGGGTTCTTTTTCTTTGACAATACCTAGGGTATGTTTTCCTGACAGCACCCTGCCTGATTCAGAAAAGGGGTCTGGAAGGATGGTTTGCTTTCAGTCAATGTTAAGCTTGGCCACGTGCCTTCCAAAGGCTAATGTAATGTTCAGAGCTGGCATGTGCCCCGTTCAGGCAGCAGCTTTAAAATTTGTTTTGTGGTTCAGCCATCCCTTCCTGCCCCCAACGTGAACACAGCATCTATACAGTTAATGCTGATTCCTCACCCCAGATCCTGGCATGAAGGCACACCAAGTGCAGCCACCGCAGCTGATAGGTACTGTCAAACCAGTAAATGACTGAGGCAAGGAGAGAAAATTAACGGAGGTTTTATGAAGCCAAAGTTGAAAAAACTCTGACCACAGACAAGCTGTGGCTGTTTTTTGGAAGGGGAAGTTGGAACCTTCAGCATTTAAAGGCATATAGAGAGAAAGGAAAGGAGGGGAAGCTGCTAGTGCAAAATTGTTACATTCTTGAGAGGCCAGGGACATTTACATTTTACATAAAATAAGAAGAATGTTAGAAGAGAAAAAGGAAGTGAGGAAGCGTTAATCAGGTAGATGTCCCTGGGTGGGTGGAAGAATGTCTGATTCTGTCTTGTCTCCAGTTATGTTACCTGTAAAGATAAACCTGTAATTCATATTAGTGTGGAATCCCACACCCTTTAGTTTTAGGTGCTAGACATAGTCACAATTTGCATGTCCTTGTTTATGGGAGGTTAGCAAGTTATTTCCTTAATGAGTGATCTATGGGGCTGGCTCTTCACAGATGCCTGAGGCTTTTACCTTTTATTTTGTATTAGGAGTTAGGGGAGGCCCCAAGACTTTGATTTTCTTTTTACGCTTCCTAATGAGAATGAAAAGAGGGATAAAAAGATGTTGTCAAAAGGATAATGTGACCAGAGAATTCGTGGTATTTTGGGAAGGATTCAAAAAGAACCTCTAAAAGTGGGACAAGAAGGTAGAATAGGGCCATCTGGCTGTTGTGAACTAGAGGAAATGAAAGCAGATGATAACCTAAATCTTTCCTTGGTACTGCTGCAAGCCAAGAAAGCTCTCAAGATGTATTTGGAAGGTAGTAAGATGTATGTGGGCAAAAAAAAAATGTATATTTCTCTGCAGAGAACTTGCTTATTTATAAAGGTAAAGTAGTAGGAGGAGGGGGCCGCTACAGATAGCAGAAGGGCAAGAGGGAATAAAAAGGCAGGGAAACTCTCTCTCTTACCTTCCTCTATAAGGATAAGTAGCTGAGAAAATCTGATGAGCTACCTCCTAATTGGCTACGACCAGAGCTCTCTGATACTGCTATGTTAAATACAAATGTAAAAGAAGAGCCTTTGAATCTTGATATGGGAGTGACAACCATCTGGAAGACTCAAAAGTAAATAAGAGTGATCTCCTGAAAAATAAGAGGGTTTTATTAGGCAAAAACGAAGTGAAAGAAACCTCTGAAAGGGAGGATGGGTGGAAGCAATCAAAGAGCATTCAAAAGGTAGAAAAGGAAGCCCCACCTTTTCCACTGAGAACAAGACAGAGGAAATCAAACTGAGATGGTTCTCAGCCTTCCACAGAGCATGTATTCTATATATCTTTGTTGAATAAATGTGGAGATGACTGGGCAATATGAAATATTTGAGATCATGGTGTCGGACTCTTTCTTCTCCCCAAAATGGGCCAGAAAGACTGATCAGACCAAATCTTCAAAACTCAATTCTGGAAACTACACAATCACCATCTCATCACATTCATCCTGCTTCCCTAGAAGTAGAGCCTGAACACTGAGTCAGGGATAGCAGGGATAAGAACAGGTAACTACAGGTGATTTCTCTGATCACAGGGGAGATCTATGGAAATTTTGAATTTAGCCAGTTTCTATAACCATAGGGATTAGGGAACAGAGACCAATATTACCAAAGTTAACAGTCCCCTACATTTACGCCGTGTTCTGTAGACTTGTGTAAGGGCACGAGTAGGAGGCTTTGAAAGTGCATTTATTCTATCCTGGGTCTGAGCTGGAGAAATTTAGCATGACCAGTATCTGTACATACAGGTGAAAAATATCAGAGTGGTCAACAATTGACTCCTGGAAGTATGTGTCTGAGAGCTTTAAGAAAAGCCATATACCTAACATAGAAGGTGACCAGCCACAATAGAGCCCAGATCTGTAGAAAATGTAGAATGCATAGCACAGACCCTAAGCTCATTGTGAATATCAGCATCAACCCTGAGACTTTTAACAAAAAACATCAAAAAAGAATCCCCTTATCCTCTTCAGGTTTTTGAGGAAATCCAAGCCCCCATGGGTCCAACTGTTCTCCAGTGACTGGCTGTTGCTTTAGTAATCCAGTGCCTTACTACAGTGCTCTTGGATCCTGTTCCTACTCAGCCCTTAATAGCCTACAGACTATTTTTAATTTTCATGTCTGTAGACCCTGAAAGGGTCCCCCAGGTACCTCCTTATCTCCCTTCCTTCATTCCTGTTTATCCAAGAAGACATAGTCACCCCAACTGCACAAGCTGCACTCAGAAAATGTTTGTAGAAGCAGCAAACAAGTGATTGGTATTAAATGGCGTATAATAACTGCATTAAATGGGGCTGAATCTGTGCTTCAGGGGCCCAGAGTAGAGAATAGGGAGTGCCTCTCCATCTTGCTGAAAAACTTTGCTTGCTAAGTGCAATCACACTAGCTAATTACTGATGGTGTATTGTTCCTTAACCGTTGCTCTGTTTCTGTGGGAAGTCAGCACTGTGGGTTTTAATGAGGACTCAGCCTGGGCCCCCAGAGGCTAAAGAGCATGCCATAATTTTTTTTATCATGTAAACAAGAGCTTTGAGAGCTTTCAGTAAATATTAAACAGAGCAGGACCTCCCTTGTGCCTCACAGTCTCAAGCAGAGGCCAAGAAGACTCAATTTCAGTCCTTGGAACCCCCAAACTAGCTCTGTTAATTTAGAGTGGACATGTTTTCCTGGGCTGCCTGAAGCCAGTGCTGCTGTGCCTGGATAAACAGGGGTGACTAGAGGGATAGTGGGTCTACAGAGATGGAAACTGAAAATAGCACATAAGCTACTGCCAGATGCCTGGTGCGGCTGGCTGGGAACAGGTTCCAAGAGCACTGAGGTGAGGCACTGGATTTCTAAAGCAATAGCTAGTCGCTTGAAAATAGGCAGACCTCTAGGGCTAGATTTCCTCAAAGAGCAGGAGTCTCATGAAGGGGGTAAAAGGACTCTCTTTTTTATGATTTCTGTTTAGAGTTGTTACCCAATGCCAGGCACTTGTCCTCAAGGCCACACCAGAAGAAGGAGAACAAATGGTTTGAGGAGAAGGAAAGAGAAGTTTATTACTTTGCCGGCAAAGGAAGAAAATGGTAGACTTTCTCGTCTCAAAATCCAAATTCCTGTCCATAAGCAGAAATACAGATCTTTTAAAGGGAAGGTCCTCAGTTCTAGGCTATTGTTAATAATTCTAATGTCCCATCTATGCTGAAGACAAAGCCTGTGACTTCCCACCCATGTGGAAGGCCATGGGCTCCAGCCAGGCCTGGATGGCTGAGCCCTAACACAAAGAACAAAAGACATTCCACCTGCCCCAGGCAGGGATGCAGGCCAGGCCACAGTTCCCAAAAAAAGTAGAGGAAGTTTTAAAGAGACAGAAAATATTTTTGCTGTTTTTTATTTTTTTTTTTCCAGGCCATTCCCTCTGTTACAGAATCTCATCAAGGTTGATGCCACCTAGATGTGCAATGAGCTCAGGGTCTGTGCTATGCATTCTGCATTTTCTACAGACTCTGGTTCTGTTGGTTTTCCACACCCTTGTGGCTGGTCACCTTCTATGTTAGGTATGTGGCTTTCCCTGATTCACACTTTCAAAAAAGATTTGCATTGTTCTACTGTATTTTATAGCCATACTGGTAATGTTTTCATGCATAGAGCCATAAGGCTCAAAGTTGTTTGGTCATCTAAAATTTTTACATTTGTTAGAGCTCATAATGTGGAACCAGACTCCCCAAAAGCCATTGTAAAATTAGTCTTGCTCTTTTGAAATCAGTTCACATAATAAGTCTGGCAAGAATTTGACATTTGTAGATTTCTAGACAGTAAAGACCTTCACCAGTTTTTGGTAATTGCTTTTCAATTGATTTCTAAAAATTAGCAAAATGGGAAAAATATTTGTACACACACTTGTTACCATCAAAGCTATGAGGATGGCATATAAGCACATGAAAAGATGTTCAACATCACTACTCATTAGGGGAACACAAATTAAAACCACAATGAGATACCATTACATGCCTATGAAAATGGCTAAAATTAAAAAGACTGATCAAACCAAGGGTTGCAAAGGATGTAGGAAAATGAACTCACACACTGCTGGCAGGAACAAAAATGGTACAATCATCTTGAAAAACAGTTTGGAAATTAAAAAAAAAAATAAACATACACTGTCTTAGTCCATTCATACTGCTATAACAAAATACCATAGACTGGGTAATTTATAAAGAACAGAAATCTCTCACGGCTCTGGAGGCTAGAAATCTAAGATCAAGCTGCCAGCCAATTTGGTGTCTGGTGAGGGCTCAGTCTCTAATTCCAAGATGACAACTTGTTGCTGCATCGTCCTCTGAAGGGGACAAAAGCTATGTCCTCATATGGCAGAAGAAGAAAACACCTCCTTCACACCTTTTTTGTAAGGTAATTAATCCTATGCATAAGGGCAGAGGCCTCATGACCTAATCACGCCCCCAAAAGCTCCACCTTTTAATACCATCACCTTGGTGATTAGGTTTCAACATATGAAATTTGGAGAACATATACATTCAAACCGTAGCATACACCTATTATATAATCCAGTCATTCACTCCTGGGTATTTATCCAAGAGAAATAAATACATGTCCATATAAAGACTGGTGGATTAATGTTCATAGCAGTATTATTTCTAGTAGCCAAAAACTGATAATAATTCTAATGTCATCAACCAGTGAATGGATAAACGAATTGTATTAACAATGTATGCATACAATGGAATACTGCTCTGCAATAAAAAGTAATGAACTAATGATACACAAAACAACATGGATATATTTAAATAATTGAATTGAATGAAGGATGCCAGACACAAATATGTATGTACTATGTAATTACATTTATATAAAACTCTAGAAAATGCAAACTAAATTACAGTGACAGAAAATAGATCAGTGGTTACTTGGAAGAGAGAGAGACAATGAAAGGGGAAGGAGAGAAAGATTACAAAGGGGCATAAAGAAAGTTTTTGAGATGATGGATTGTTCATTATCTTGATTGTGACAATGGTTCACAGGTGTATACATATAGGAAGAATTATCAAGTTGTTCACTTTAAATATGTGTAGTTTTCTGTATATTAATTATACCTCATAAAAATATTTTAATTACTAAATTCTGGACAAATCAAAGATTTAGGCATAAAAAATGAAACTGGCATATTCCCAAAAGAAGTGAAGACAGAGATAGAAAACAGAGACTTGAACAGATACTTGTATACCAATGTTCACTGGAGCATTATTCACAATAGCCAAGAGGTGGAAACAACCCAATATTTATCAACACGTAATAGAGGTATTCTTAAAAAAATTTTTAGGAGTATAAATTTATACAACCAGAGGGCAATTAGGCCATGTAGACATTGAAAATGCACACATCCTTTGATCCAACAATTTCACTCATAGGAACTTTTCCTACATATATACCAATACAGGTGTGCAAAGACTTATATATATGAGGTTTGTGTCAGCATTATTAGTCAGCAAAAGACTGTAAATAATTAAATACACATGAATAGGGCACTGAAGATGAGTTGTGTTATAGCCATTGCAAGGAAGACATTATAAACATTAAAGAAAATGATATGCTCAATATACATTTATTTTATTAAATGAAATAAGAAAGAGAGAAGACTGTCTATATTATGCTTTCATTTGTGAAGAAAAACATAAAAATTCTTTGTTTTTATTTATGCTAGACTAGTTTGGAAACATACAAAAAAATCTGACAGAAATGATTGATTCAACAGAAGAAAAATGAGAGATGAGAGACAAGGATAAGAAGGAGACATAATTAGCATGTTATACCCTCTTCTGCCTTTTGAATTTTGTACCATGTATATGCATGCTTACTTTTTTAAAAAAATCAATTAATCTTAGTAATTAAAATAAAATAAATGCAAAGGTTCTCCATCAAGAGACCTCCAATCTCTGCTCTTCCAATCTTTCCCCGCAATTACTCTCCAATCTACCTATCTGCACCTCTGCTTGAGATAGACTGCATCTCTCAGTGCCAACTGAACTCTTTGGCCCATTTCTCAGTGTTCTACATTTGTTACTAATTTTCTCTCTCACTTGGAATACTCCTTTTCCCCATGACCTGTACTTTTAAGCCAAACTCAAATATTATTCTTCCCAGGAATCCTCTCTGACCACACTGATGCCCTCTAAGCATATTCTCCTTTGAAAGGTTATTTTTGAGAACTGAATTTCAAAAGTGCACACATAAAATTATTTGAAACAAATCACTGGCTCTCGATCATGTGAATTAGTCTTGTCTTTGAAACTAGATTTTTAAGTGTCTTGAAAGCAGGAAGGCAACATGACTCAAATGTCTTTGTACCCTTGACACTATCCAGCTTAGGGATGAGCACATTGAGTACCTACCACGCCATGATGTGGAGGACTGGATGCTGGAAGAATGTTCAGAGATTTTGAGCCCAAGGGTGTGTGGGAGCAAGCCCCAGAAGGTTCACTGAAAGATAACTCACAATAAGTCAGATTAATAAGAGGAAGAGATTTATTTACTGAGTACATGGGGAAAATCACAGTGATTACCCAATTTCCCAATGGGGTCCAGAAGTTTAAATACCTCATTTTAGAACAGTGAGGGAGATGAGGAATATAGGCAATTCTGTTGAGTAGCAATACATGGTTACTGGGGAGAATGAATAGATACTTGGGAGAATGAATGGATAGGGGAAAGAGATTGACTTGTAAATGATTCTCTTTGGAAACTAACTTGAGAGACAAGTATTATCTTAATATGATTTAGGCCAGGTCTGGTTGCATTCTTGATTTTCTTTTCTGCAATATGTTGATAACAGGGGAAGGGAAGTCAATTATTCTTTCTGATGGGTCTAATTTTCTGAAGATAGAGGGAAAGCCCCTTCCAAGGGCCTGTTGATTTCTAAGAGCCTTTAATTCAAAATACTCTTTATATCTAGATGTCGTATTTTAGGGTGAAATTTCCTGAGCTCCTTCAGGTGATTTTGGCTGTAAGACAAGTCTCAACAGGGCAAGACCTTCTCAAGAATATTCAGAAATCATGAGGTGTTAGAGAAATATCATAACATTCAGGGAGGTCAAGCAGGTAACATAAATGTGTGAATTAATGGGCAGAGTATAGGAGTGATGAGTGCTAAGGCTGAAATGAAAAACACCTACCTGGTTTCCAAAATCTAGGTAAAACAAAAAAATAAAAATCTTACAGGCAAACAGAATACATCCAGAGATGAGTAGATCCAACCACAAGCAGCAACTAGTTTCTGACTCATAGTTGGAAGTGGCCACTAACCCCATTTCTACAGGCATTCATCTCTCTGAGCAGACAGAATGCTGTAACATAGGTAGAGGCAAAACCAAGCCTTGGACAGAACTCCAGAAGTGAGCCACAATAATGTGCCTCCAAGGGCAGTGTTTACAATCTCTTTCAACTCCTCTGAAAACTTGAGGTCACGCAGATCGGGTAGATACTGCCACCTTTGCCTTTCCCTGCCACATAAGCCATGGTCCCCTTCCTGTACTTCTGATTTCTGATCATAGATTGCCTATAACATCACAGCTCTCCATTTTTAAGCCATAAACAGACTCTGCCCTCCTTAAACTCCTGTGTGCTTCTCAGGTCTACTTCTAGAACAAGTGGGGGAGTCGGTGGAGGTTCCCCTGTCCCAACCACCCTTTCTAGAATATAAGGTGCCCTGTGTGCCAAAGCACTCAGTTTTCTGAGGATGGGTGACCACACAGTTGTGAAGGAGACAGCTGAGCCATCATGCTGGTGGAGGAGGTGGAGGGTGATGAGAAAGTGGGAAATAGACACTGCTCATGAGTTTGGCACATTTAGTCTCAGGCTCTGCAACCTTTACAGATAATCAGAGACTCTCATCTACAGACTGATCACCACATAAGCTTCCATACTTCACATGCCTTATGAAACAGGAGGGCTTTGTGATGCAGTCTGGTGGCCTGGTTCCATTCTCTGTGAGGCAGACAAGGCCTAGCATTGGGAGTCATTAGGCACCAGGACCTGGATATAGAGATGGCTGGTCTCCTCACGCGAATGAGGTTTCCACCATGTTGAGAACTACTTTTGTTTTGTGGGACACAGATATATATACCTTATATATTTATGGCTTTATCTTCATCAGTATCCTCATTATCTGGCAAGTAAAAAGGAGTGACTGTGGATTAAAGTTGGAACCTAAAAGGAGCTGCTGCCAGGTAGGGAAACACTATTACCATAACTGAACTAATTAAGCCTCAATGAGAAGCTTTTAAGCTCCAGGGTCCTTTCTTATGACCCCATTGACCTTGCCCATATTTATACCGTATCTTCACTTACTTTTATATAGTCTTTTTCTTCTCAGAGCCTAGAAGTAATTTCTTACTAGGCCTTCCTTGTAGATACTCTAATCGAAAAGCCAAGAACCTCTCTATTTGGCTTGAATAGAAACTTAGATGATATGGGATCTACCTCACTGGATCACAGAAGACCTCAAAATATGGTAGATTTTTCTGCTGGTGTTCCATCAAGGCATTTGTAAGCTGAAGTCCTTGACAATTAGAACCACATACTCTTTAATCTGTACCATTTTCTCTCCTGTTTCATCCTCAACAGGGCAAGACCTGTCCAGCAGAATTTCTCCTGTAGGAATTAGATGGAAGATACAGAGTTTGGAAAATCCTCAAAATGAACCAGAAATAAGCAGAAAAGGGAAATGTTGGGGTGAAAAAAGATGGAGTGTGGTAAAGGAAATGTAGGAGGGTCTATAAAATACAAACATATAATAGAAAGCAAGAGGGAAATGTATATGAATTTTGTCTCGTTTTGGACATGAAAAAGAAAATGGTGTCCCAGCTTCATGTTCTAATGTTTTTTTTGTCTTTTAGAATCACCGAAAAGTCAGGCAAAGGGCTAAAGATGCAGCATCAAGAGGTAAACTCCCAATCTCTCCTCTGAGTACTTTCCACTGTGGGTTGAGTTTCCCAGGGATCCTATCCTTTCGTGATCCCTGGTGCCAAGAGCCAGGTGTTCTAGCCACTGAGGACTCTGATTCCCTGGACTGACAATGTTCACAGACTTCTGTGGGTTGGAAATCAGCACTTGGGAATGTTTCAAAATTCCCTACATTATTCCCATGGGAATATGAAATTGAGGAAATAGGGCAGATATCCTTAACTCTGTCATTTACTAGTTTTACAACCCTGAAGAAGTCATTTCATCTGTCAGTCTTGTTCACCATAAAATGGACATCTGCTGGTTTTCCCTCACTCAGAGCATGTTTGTGAGGAGCAATTGAGAATAGGTATAGGAGAATAAGTCATAAATGATTATATCGTACCAAAAAGTGCCTTAGAGCATTGACAGAGGAGTTTTCAGTGCCCTCTTGCTGAGTGTCAAAGGCCTCCGGCTTCCTATATATAACCCCAGAAAGCTCCAATGCCACGTAACACTGTCTCTTGGTTCCTTAGCACAGGGACTTTCCCAAGAAGAAGTTGAGAAGCCGTGGGAGCTGCTCTCTGTCATGAAAAGGTGATGTCTTGCTTTTTGCATTCCCCTAACATCAGGCTGGGCTGTGATGATTTCTCAGCTTCACCTGGGGCAGGAATGAGGATAATGGCTGGGTGGGGGGAGTCATAAACATCGGAGGCTGCTTCACTGGTTGAGAGCTTTGCCAGGGTAGGGGGGCCAGACCAGACATCTCAGGAGGGAAGAGTCACACAATTCTGCTTTGGGTTAGGGTCACAGTAGTTCTGGAATAAAGAAATTCACTAGTGAATAATTCATAAAAGATGCAAAATGGAGTTGCATTTTGGATAACTTGAGATGGATAAAATGGATAACTTGAGACAAGTTATCCAGTCAAGAGAACGGATTTTGCATGAAGTCATCATTGTCATATTCTCTTTACAGCTATACCCTTTTATGGGCATATTCCACTGATCTTGCTAGACCCTGTTGACACCACCTCTTCTAGTTCTGTCTCCAGGGAGGCGAGTTCCTGGGATAGTCCTTAGACAGGAGCCTATCATCTTATATTCTTGAGATTTTTACAGAACAGGATTGATTCCCAAGAGATGTTGGGAATAATTACAATAATATCCTATATTCCTCAGAAGGCAATGGTCTCACAGGGACCTCATTTACCATAGTTTGGATGTACTGAATTCCAGCCTTCAGGTTCCTTAGCTTCAAATGCAACTGATCCAGGTTCTACCTGGTGCTGTTCCTGGTAATGCCACATCTGCCTGATTTCTTTCTCCTAGTTCAGTTACTCAGGTTCAACAGAGAACTGGCCCCAGGTTCCAGTCCTCTTGAGGAACATGCCCTCCCATGGGTTTTTTGAGACCTTGTCCGACAAGCCCCAGATACTCAGCCCAGCCTATCACTACATCTTGCCAAATGACATTTTCTTAGCAAAAAAAAAGCAGGGGTGTAGACATCCAGGCGATGCAGGTCCCAGGACTTGCAGGACTAGGGAAGGGCAGCACCAACTCTAGTCCAATTCTTCCAAGAAAGCAGATGTCATTCCATCATAAAAGGTTTCCATGTTTCCCTTCCCAGCCAGGGCTGGCTACCTCAGGAAGAAAGTGTGCGTCAGCTCCTGTGTGCAGATCCCTGCTGCAACACCTGCAATGCTGTGGCTCTGGAAGTTCAGGAATTGCTGGTGGGTGAGAACAACCAGTTCTCCCCCAATATATCTGGCCCATCGCGGAGTTCTTCTCATCTAGAAATGTTGTCCGCATCTAGAGTGTCTGTTGAGCCGAATCTGGAACTTCATTCTTGGCACAGGAAAGAGATTTCACTAGCATCTGTAAACCCCAAACTGACACAACTAAAGGATAAGAAACCTTTAACCCAATCGGCTGCCCAGTCAACTAATGCAGTCAGAGTCCAAGATTACTGGGCTGACCACTTCCAGCTAGGGCACGAATTTCAAGTGTCAGACGTGCTTAGGGGCCCAGAGACTATGGCTTTCTCAAACCTCCAGGAGCCTGGGGTCCCAGTGAATCAGCAGGAGATGATGCAGAACAACACCAACTTTGTCCAGGGGAACGAATGCCAGTATCACTTTAGCTCCCAACTCTCTTTGCTGTCCCTGAACCCAGAGATCACTAATATGACACATCCTATGGCCTTGAATATGGTCCTCCCTGCCCACCTGCCATTCCTCAGTCCTAAAGTTCTGAGGCTTCTTGAGGTACATGTAAAAAAGTGGATGCATTTC